>WBNM01029875.1:0-24160 GCA_013399055.1 Ramphastos sulfuratus
CCCTCAGTATCTTTGCAGCCTCCCCTGGTCTCTATCCTGTTGTTTTCCTTGGACTGGGAGCCCAAACTGGGACACATTACTCCAGCTGTGGCCTCACTAGGGCTGAGTAGAGGGGGAGACCCTCCCTGGACCTGCTGATTGTTGACGTGTGCAGTGGAAGGCAATGGTGTGTGCAGGGGTATTGAGTGTACAGAAGAGTGTAGGGGGTTGTTTCCATGCAGTCTGCAGTGGTCAGGATTCTCAGACACTCAAGAGCCCTGTCTGCTTTTTTTTTGTTTTCAGGGATGATAATCACTATGCTCTTTGTTTTAGAATTGTTCTAATCTAGTTTTGAGACAAAAATAGGAGCTGCCTTGTTTAGGTTATTTAAAGATGGATTCAGTTCAAAGGGAGATTCACCTTCACACTGTTGGATTTGAATTAGCAACATTTCCCTTTCAACATAAAGTTCTGACACTACTTACTGCTAAGTGATGGTTGCTTGTCAGAAACTTTGACATTCACAGACTAAACCAGTCTATAAATAAATTCCCTTGATGCCCCACATGCCCCACAGACCTAATGAAGCCTGATCATTAAATAAACTTAAGAGTAAATAGTTTCCTTTGTGTTTTTCAGCATTACAGAACAGGCTTTAATGACCACAGTTTAAATTATATACACCATAAAATGCTTAGGCATCTAATCTTAGAGATAGGGCTGAAGATTAAAAGGAAACAATTCCCTGTTTTCACATCATTTATATTCATTTTCATTGCTTCTGGTGTTTGATCTATCAGTTTGTGTTCTGAAGTACCAATAAATGCTTTTGAAGATGAAAAATGAACAAGAAAAGATGTGAGTTAGCAAGATCCTGAGACTTGCTAGCAGCTTCATTACCCATTAAATACAGCACCAAGTTCTCCAGCACATGTTGGACAACTACCCTTGTTTTCCAGCAGGAGAAAACAGCATCTTCAACTTGAATACTGATTTCTCATACACTTGCTACACTTTCTGCAAGGTGAATAAAATCAAAACTGAATTTGGCTTACGAGAGAGATGCTTAACAAGAAAATTTAACATGGGTTTGATGTATAAAGTCACAGGTTAGACTTTAAAACCAATAAAAAACTGATAGATTTTCTTCCATATCCACGTATCTGAGCAAGCCCTGCCCTTGCCTTCCATTTAAACATTGTGTTACTGTTTGAGAAGAATTGTGCTGTATGGAAAGTTTTTTCTTTTCTGTTCTTTCCTGTCTACATCTTTCTTCCTGACTCTCAACTGTTTTATTTTTTTCCTGTGCTTTTCTGTTCAAATACATGCTTCAATGTATATGGCTCTTGCTTACAGGAAGAAGAGGTGGAGAAGTTTGGGGTAAGTGTAGAGATGAATGCAACTAAGATAAATAAAGATTATGCAACTCTTAACATACTGCATCCTCCTCCTTAGTGCATGCATCTGAAATACAGCATGCATTTTATTAACCCTGCAATACCTAGTTTTTGGACCAGAGGAATAAGGGGTTACAGTCAACATTATACTGCAGCTATACAAATCCTGAGTTGCTTTTTGTGTACTAGATGAGTTGTTTGAGTTTTGGCTTCATACATAAAAAAAAAAATCCTGCTGGAAGGGAAATCCAGAACTTGCATTTGAACATGTAACAGAAAAGTTTAAGCCACTCTGTGTTTTAAAGCATAAAGACACTTTGATTTTTGTGGTAATGGTACTGGAATTTCCCACCTGAAGTTTGAGTTCAAGCTTCAAAATATTTATTTTTAGTGTATGTTTGAAATATGTCTCACATTTCACACCCCAAAATCCTCAGTGATTTCACTGCGGGGCTTGGTTGGGCAAGGACTGAATAGTGAACTGGCTACAGATGTGCTAGGACTGACTGATCCATAGCAGGGAGTTCCAGATGACACTGCAGCCATGTTTTATCTCTTTTTGCCTATGAACTGTTATCTTTAGACTTGAGTCTATGTGCTGGACCTGAGACATCTGCTAGACAAACTGGGGAGAGCAAGTTTGGCTACTGGTCCCTGATGGGTAAATGGCAACACAGAATCACTGAAGTTGGGTCGGAAGGAACTTTAAAGACTCATAGATTAGTTTGGGTTGAAAGGGACCTTAAAAATCATCTAGTTCCAACCCCACTGTCATGGGCAGGGACACTCCTCCAGACCAAGTTGCTCAAGGTCCAACCTGGTCAGCCAAGACCATCTAGTTCAACATGTGGGTGTCCTTGGTGCAGGAGACCTTGCTTGATGACACTGGGTAGTTGATAATCAACCACTTGCAGTGAAGCTTGTGAGGAGAAATACCTGGGACTCAGGGGGACCCACTGTGATAACTAACCTTTGGGATTTCCATGAACACAGATGAATAAGGAAGAATCCTTTTTAAAGGAAGTGGAATTAAATTGTTTTAAAAGGCAAGTCCATACTGGAAAGAAAAAGTGTGTAGCTAAGCAATGAAGTATTTCTGTCGTTAAAAATGAACATTATACAGTTCTCTGTTTCATTACATAGATAGTGGATTAGCTCTTACCTGAGGAGACAGGAGAGGACATCCCTTGCTTTGAATAGATGTGAACCCATTGTGCCTTTTGCTGCTTCTTGCCTACCTACAATAGCATTATGTTTTATTTAATTCAGCTGTACATTTCTGCCACTTTTCAGGCTTCTGTTTTCTCTTTGATTTGTTTAACATCTGAAAGCATTGTGGTCAGCTGTTTCCCACTCTTTCCTATTTTTCTAAGCTCAGTGTGCTCCATTCCCCAAACTTCTTCAAACAGTATGTTTCATTCTGACTCCTTTTTAGCTCTTCTGTGCTGGAGATTGTTTATTCTGCCACTTGTGGTTCTATAAATGCATCCGAGATCTTCGTAAACAACTTCATAAATAATTTTAGCCTTTTAAACTAAAGTTATTCTTCTTGACTGTTTAAAGAACCCCACAAATAAACAGCTTTAAACAATTTTATTGACACTTCCCTTGAATGCTTAAGTGTAATGTAGGCAGTGACCTCCAATTAGTAATGAATGGATTAGAAATAGTGTGGCCACAGGACTTTCACAGAATCACAGAAACATTCTGGTTGGAAAAGCCCCTCAGGATCACCAAGTCCAATCCATATCCCTACTCTACGAGGTGCACCCTAAACCATATCCCCAAGTATCACATCTAAACAACTTTTAAACACAGCCAGGGTTGGTGACTCCACCACCGCCCTGGGCAGCCCATTCCAATGCCTGACTGCTCGTGCTGGGAAAACATTTTTCCTAATGTCCAGTCTAAACCTGCCTAGTTGCAGCTTGAGGCCATTCCCTCTTGTTCTGTCACTATTTACCTGTGAGGAGACCAGCAGCAGCCTCTCCACAACATCCTTTCACAGAGCTGTAGACAGCAATGAGGTCTCCCCTCAGCCTTCTCTTTATCAAACTAACCATCCCCAGCTCCCTCAGTCGCTCCTCATAATATTTATTCTCCAGGCCCTTCTCCAGCTTCATTGCTCTCCTCTGCACTCACTCCAGCACCCACATCCCTCATGTACTGAGGTGTCCAAAACTGAACACAATACTCAAGGTGTGGCTTCACCAGAGCAGAGTACAAGGGAACTCTTGGAGAGTTGGAAGCGAGTTGATGTGTGTATTTGAACTACTCAAAGATCAGTTGTTTGGTTCTAGGAGTGGCTGTCAGGGAGGGTAGATGCTGTGCAAGAACCATTTGGGGATTATTTGGTTTTATCTCAGCTGCTAGTAGATATTGGCAGCTCAAAATTAGGAGTGTTGAGGAGCATCACCTTTCAGAGATGCAAGCCCGTGCAAGTCTGGGCATCTGTATATTCTCACCGCCTTCTGGACCTCTGCTGGGAAACATTTTTGAATGAGCTGCTCTTCTGTGAATGTTTTTAATGGGAGGAAGAAGCTTGAGTGCATAATAACATGGGCTTTTTCCATATTGACAAAATTTCCCTCTTACTTAAAGGTCAGAAGCTCAGTTTTCTAAGGGCATTACACCAGGCACTGCTGTGCTCAGCTGAGCTGCAGGAAGTTTCTGTTGTGAGGCTGATGCAAACTGGGCACCAAGTGCCTTTAAACAACAAAGCCATCCAGTTTGTCCCCTCTTACCATCTGCAGCTGAAGCAGAGTGAGGTCTGCAGCACAAACCCATTCATGAGCAGAGCTAGATGGGTGCTCTCTGCAGCATTGTGCCTCATCCTTGCTAGTTCCACACTTCCATATGCAATCCTTTTCTAGACTCCAACTGCTGCTATCGATTTACCAGAGTACTTTAAGACAAGTGTTGATTTAATGCTGTTCATCTCTTTAACTCATTTGCATCAGCATGCACTAGCCCTAACTGAAGATGATTGGTATTAATCTGCTTTGCCATGTGCTACTGTAGCTCCTTGTTGGAGTCAAGAGCTAAAAACTGACCGCTTTGCTCTTTTCTTTTCTAGATCCCTGAGCCAGGGCAGCACAAACTCCAACATGCTGGATGTACAGGGAGGTGCTCACAAGAAACGTGCCCGACGCAGCTCGCTCCTCAACGCCAAGAAGCTCTACGAGGACGCGCAGATGGCCAGGAAGGTGAAGCAGTACTTGTCCAACCTCAACGTAGAGACAGATGAAGAGAAGATCCAAATATTGTCACTTCAATGTGAGCCTGCCTATAGCACTTGTAAGTACAGTGACACAAACCAGTGTCATGATCTAAGACATCTATAAAGATCTTTTTTCTCCCCTGCAAATACTCATTTAAGATCTTTCTGTACTCCGTTCAAGACAAAAATACTTTGCTGAGTGCTTGTTTGTCAATTTGTGTGCTAACAGCTCCAACAAACCAGCATTTATCCTCAGATCTTGGTTGAGCTCAGAAAACTTCAGTGGTGTTTTCTGTTTTGACCTTTAGTTCTGAAGCTGTGTGTCTTTTCATCAGTCTGGAAGGAAATTCAATAGTACATTAGCTCTGTTCTTGCCCTGCTGTCCTTGGACAGAATTAGGAAGGATAAAAGTAACGTTTACCATATGAAGAGCCAGAAAATGAAAAGAGACAAAATCAATATAGAAATGGCAATGGATTACAGCTTGGAATAAACGAAGATTGTGCAGAAGTTAGGTCAATATTGACTGATGGGATTGACGTGGCTTGACAGTCAAAAATTGAGGGCTGCAGCAGGACAGTTTCCAGAACTTCAACTCCTGTGCAGCTGTCTCACTGAACAAACTGTTGCCTGACCAGCTGTCCTACAAACAGGATATTCTTCTTCACAAATGAGAGCTGGGGATTGCAGCTTGTTTTGATCCTTAGATCCACTTCCATGGAAGGTAGTTTGCTTAAAAATTCTTTGCACTGGTGGGTGAGGCCACACTTTGAATGCTGGGTTCAGTTTTGAATCACTCACTCCAAGAAGGACACTGAGGTGCTGGAGCAGGTCCAGAGAAGGGCAACAAAGCTGGTGAAGGGTCTGGAGAACAGGGCTGGTGAGGAGCAGCTGAGGGAACTGGGGGTGTTCAGCCTGGAGAAAAGGAGATTAAAGGGAGACCTTCTGGCTCTTTACAACTCCCTGAAAGGAGGCTGGAACCAAGTGGAGGTTGATGTCTTCTCCCAAAGAACAAGTAATAGGCCAAGAGGAAATGGCCTCAAGTTAAGAGGCTGTTGTTCCAAGGTTGGGTTTCAGTCGTTTTAAATAAATAATTTAAAATCTTGTTGCTAGCCATCTCCAGATTAAACACCTCCAGTTCCCTCAGCTGCTCCTCACCAGCTCTGTTCTCCAGACCCTTCAGCAGCTTCGTTGCCTTTCTCTGGATGTGCTCCAGCACCTCAATGCTCTTCCTGGGGCAAGAGGCCCAAAACTGAACCCAATACTCCAGGTGCAGCCTCACCAGTGCTGAGTACAGGGGTGCAGTCACTTGGCTGGTCCTGTTGGCCACACTATTGCTGATCCAGACTGGGGTGCTTTTGGCCTTCTGGGCCAGCTGAGAAAGCCCAGTGGTGCAGATGGGTTAAGTTTTGCACTTACCCAGAAAAGCAGCTGCAGCCCCCACCAAGTCTTTCCTCAGCAGTAAGACTCTCATGACTTTGCTTGTAGGAGGAGTGAGTAATGCTGCAATCCCAAGTTTTCCAGGGGAATTGTCAGGTGGCCTTAACTCCAGAATTTACTAATTGCTGGATGATTAAAGCAGAAACTGACTCAGGACTTTGTGTTTTAAATCAATTGTGCCACCTAGTGAAAGGCTTAGTGCCAGCTGCAGAACAGCTGTGCCTGAAGATTTGCATGGCATAATGTCATTTTGAAGGAGGTGCTGTTATGCTTTTGCACCTTTGGTGCAAACTTTAATTGTGGTAGAAATAAAATTAATTAATTAATTGTGTTAGAAATAAAAGCAGTACTTCATATAAGAGTCTCTTCAGTGCAACAGGATAGGTGTGTTGGCAATGGAAATGGTTTCAAATACATCTTCTCTGCTTTATACTATGGTTGCTTTGCCTGGTTACTCAGGATGCCTGCAATAATCTTGCAATTCTAAGTTCACAATATTTGTATTCAACTTTTCCATAACAGTGACAAAGAATTTAAGTGAGCGAAGAGGAGGAAAATCCTCTGAAATGTCTCCAGTACCCATGAGGTCAATTGGCCAAAGCACCAAATCCCATCAACATCAACAAAACAGGATGAGTCAAGTCCTTCAGGTTCCAACTGTGAATTTATACCCCAGCAGGAAAAAGGGACTGACAAAGGATCATGTCACATTCAGTGAGTATCTTCAGCTCACCTGTCTGGAGAGTTCTGAGGATGAAGTAACTAGGAGGGAGGAGCTGTCTGTAGCTGGGTGGGTTATTGGAGATAATGTTGTGCTTCATTGACTTCATGCACTTGAAAACAGCTGAAGGCTGTGGCTGTGGTTTCACAGGGTGTGCTGTTTCCTTAGTTGTTTGCTCAATTTGTAATAACTTTTCTTAAAACAGCTAATTATAAGGTGCTGGTTCCAAATCCGCTCTTGCTTTAGTTTCATTCTGTGTAACTTTAGAAGGAGACTCCACTCTGGGCAGCCTGCTCCAAGGCTCCAGCACCCTCACAGCAAAGAAATTTCTCCTTCTGTTCACATGGAACACCCTGGGTTCCAGTTTGTGCCCACTGCCCCTTGTCCTGTTGCTGGGCACCACTGCAAAAGAGCCTGGCCCCATCCTCTTGCCCTCTGTCCCTCAGGTATTGATCAGCATTGAGAAGATCTGTGTGTTTCAACACACATCAGGTGAGCAGCCAGCAGCAGAGGTGACCACTTAGATGTGGTGTAAGTTTGAAATTGATACCGCCTTCACATGCAGAATTCATCTGAGCACCTGCTCCTGTCTTTGCTGACCAATATGATGCTTATTTGTTGTTTAAACAGATAGCACTGATCCCAGGGAATGATTATGGGCAGTAAATGATTCTGTTGGTTTTGTAGGCACTGGCTCCCCCCAGAAGTCATTAAGCTTGTCTGAGGAAGTAAGTAGTAAGAAACAAACAGATGACACTATGTCCATGGCATCTTCTTTGCACTCCAGCCCACCTGCTTCCCCTCAGGGCTCTCCACGCAAAGGTACGTATGAGGCGTGAACCTTCACCTTGCCCGTGTCAGCATCCTGGGATCTGCATTGTACCAAAACCAGGGTGGGCAGTGGCAGAAATATTCGTTAGTGATGACATGAATCTGCGTGGAGTATTTCTTGGTGGTGACCAGTTCAGACTGAGGTGGCCACTTACATGAGTGGGATTCCCAAACCTGAGGATGTCTTGAAGACAGCAGTGTTGTGCAGAAACTGCGGTTGTTGAGACATCTGATATTTTTACCAAAGGCAGCTGGAATATCAGGTGCTGAAATGGAGCTGGCAATAAAATGGTGTTGTAGTTCTCCAGAACAGATGGTTTTCATAGCTGCAAAAGTATTGAATCCATCTAAATCCTCAAGTCGCTGTTCATATTTGTTGTTCTTGTGCACAGGGCTTTGTATACACCCCTGTCTATCATGATGCCCTTATTTTTGATGTCTTCGTCTTAAAAGACCTGCATCACTTCATCATTAGTCAACTTTGGATGGGAATTCATTTGAAATCTCTTAACAGAACAGCGCTTTGTAGTCAGCCAGTGTGGTCAGTGTCCAACGGCGTAAGGCATTTCCCCTCCCTTCTGTGCTGCTTTCGACTCACAGCTCAAAGCCACTAGGTTAGCATGGCATGGCACAGTGACCTGCTGCATCTTCTCACCCTTCTCAGCAGGAGATCATGCTGGTCTGTCCACTTCTGCCTTCACAAGATGCTGTTTCCTTTAGCAGAATGCCACTTGTTTTCCCTAAACACAGCATATACGTATAAGCTTAGTTACTGGGGGTCACCAAACTTAGCTCCACTGGGGTGGTTTCTGAGCATCGGCCACAAACCTGTGATTTTTGTTAACTTGCAGCTGGTTCTTTGGGATTATTTCATTAATTCAACTTGCTTTCAGCGTATTTTTAGCACTGATGTAATTTGTTTGAGGTGATGCATACCCTGTTGTGTTAACATGGGACTAAAATTAGGTGCTTCACAGACAGCAGTCAGACATCATTTGAGGCATGAACACCTTCCACTTAATCTTGGATGTCGTTTTCTTTTGAGCTGTACCCAAGTGATATGCAAATAGGATTGCAGGAAAAAAAACCAAAAAGGTTTTAAAATCAGGACACTTTTTTTTTTTTTTTTTGGCTGTTATTTATCTCAGCACTTCTCAAGATCTGCCTCTGTGTTCTTGGTTGTAGTTGGCAACATCCAAAGGTCGGATAACTGCAGTCAGATGAATCTCTCTGGCTCGTCCTCATCGCTTGCCAGTGAAACCAGCAACAAGAACAGTGGACAGCGCAGCTATGGAATAGGTGGGGCTTACTTACAAAAGAGAATTTGGATGATTGTCAAGGCAGGAGACAGTTCTGACGTAAAGGAGAAGGGAGAAAGAGAGGACAAGAGTGAAAAGGCAGAAGCCGAACGTGAGCGCAGGAAAACAAAGGAACCCCTGTTTAGAAGACTTAGGGAAAGGAGCTTCTCCAGGGAAAGAACAGCTTTTACTGCAAAAAGGGAAGCAGAGCACAGTGAAGTCTCAGAAGGGAGTGAAAAGCAAAAGGAGAAAGACAGTGATGCTCTGAGTACAGCAAGTATCTGTAGCAACAGCAGTCTGCGGACACCCTACTGCCTGTGCCTGAAATCTAGAAGGAGAAGAAAGACCATATGATATCTTCTGAGAAGGAAGACTGTTGTCCAGTTTGTGTCAGACAGACTGATTTCATCTGAGTTACTTCAGCCTTGTTCATTTACATGTTTAAGCTGTTTGATGTGCTTCCCTTCCAGATATTTGTCAGTTATTTATAGCTACCCACCCTTACAGTGCAGTGAAGGCAGTAATGTGAAGTTTAGAGAGCCAAGGAACAGGTACAGTGACAGTTCTGTTATTTAGTGTTTTTCAAATGCCAACCAAACAGTAAGTTCTGCCACTCTCTCTTCATTAGACTCCAGCTAGTCCCTTTTGTGATATAAATCAAATGCTCACAGTGTTGGTGTAGATCATAGAATTGTTTCATTTGAAAAAGGCCTCTAAGATCATCAAGTCCAACCATCAACCCAGCACCACCGTGGCCATTAAACCATGTCCCCAGATGCCACATTTACATGTTTCTTGAAAACCTCCAGGAGTGGTGACTCCACCACCTCCCTGGGTAGCCTGTTCCAATGCCTGACCACTCTTTCAGCAAAGAAATTTTTCCTAATCTCCAACTTAAACTTATCTTGCACAATTTCAGGCCACTTCCTCTCACCCTATCATTGTCACATATGCACTGCTGACCTTTTCAGCCCAGGGAAGATCTGCACCTAGGACATGTGGTGAACTGGTCAAGAGAGGAGATTGTCCCACTGTGTTTGGCATTGTGAGGCCTCACTTTGGGTGCTGTAGTTCTGGACTCCACAATGGAAGAGGATATAAAAATATTGTGTCCAAATGAGAGCAGCAAGGGTAGTGAGAGGACTTCTGAGGACATGACTTAGGAAGAGAAACTGAGGTCACTTCATCTGCTCACCTTGGAGCAGAGGAGACTGAAGGATGTCTTCATTGCTGTCCTCAACTACCTCATGAGAGGTGTTGATCCCTTCTCTCTGGTGTGTGGTGATTGGCTGCCTTGGAATGGCTTAAAGCTGGAAGTTCAGATTTAAGGAAAAGTTCTTCACCAAGGGGCTGGTCAGGCAATGTAAAAGCTCCCCAGGGAAATGGTCATAGCTTTAAGCCTTTCAATGTCCAAGAAGCATTCAGACAATGCTCTTGGACAATTCAACTTTTAGATTGCCCTGTATGGAGGTGGACCAGGCACTAAACCTGAAGGACCTCAGAGTGTGGTTTCCTTCAGCCCAGCCCAGACGCATTTTGCCAAGTTCTGTTCAGTTCAATTCTTCCCCTGATTCCTGGAGGTCTTCAGAATAATTGATTTAGGCAAGTTGTCCATACTGAGGATTTTTCTGATGCAGTCTTGAGGACAGATGTCCCATCTGGAATCACTTTAGCTCTGCCAGCAGTAATGTCTACAGGATATATGTAGTAAGAGCCCATGGAAGTTTCTTCTGTGTTCACTCCAGGTACTAGGAAGAAGAGGTGTTGGACATATGTGGCTGTGTACATTACTTGTGTTTGAAAGAAGTGATGTGAGGGTGGGGGTAAGCCAAGCAGAAAAAACACATTGTATATTTTGCTCTGAAAGTGGAGAGGTCTTCAGCTGTTTCCTTCTACAGTGCTGGCGTCTGGTCCAGCTCCTGCCAAAGCTCAATTTCCCACTTTTGCTTCCTTCTCTGTTAATTTTGGAACGGGTAGTAAAAATGAAAAAGACCATATGGCTAATCCCTGAGAGCTAATAGCTGGCTTTTACCTCAGTCAGCATCTCCTCGTCCATTGCCAAAGCCTTTTCTGAGTCTCACATGACACATAGGGCAGAGGGACAGTGGGAAATGCACAGCAGTTATGGTAGAGGGCTCAGCTCCTGTAAAATTGAAGAGGCTTGAGCTGTCCACCCACTCTTCATGCTGTTTATGTAGGTTTCACGTTCTGGTCTGGCAGGTAGTGGAGTTGCAAGTAGGTTACTGGTGTCACCAGACTTGCATTAATAGATTGCAGAGCTAGGTGCTGATAGATGCTGAAAGCTTCAGCACCCTAAAAACCTCAGTGGGCTGATCATGCGCAAACAGGGTCTGACTGAAGTTTCTGAAATGTGTGTGCCTATACTTCCTTGTCATACCTAGTGAGCTTCAGTTGCTCTTTGACCAAGATGTTCTCTTCTTCTCTCCTTCAGGCTATGCCCTCATACCTTCCACTAAATCTGATAACTTCTCAGACTCCAGTCACAGTGAGATTTCATCCCGGTCCAGCATTGTGAGCAACTGCTCGGTGGACTCGATGTCGGCGACACTGCAGGACGAGAGGAGTTTGTCCCAGTCTCTCATCGTGGTGGATTCAGCAGGGGCAGAGAGAAAAGAACATCCTCAGCCTCTGTCTGATTATGGCCAGCCATGCCCAGGGTAAGACACATCTGGCTTGGATTTGGGTTGGACTTGGTGTCCTGTTGTCATAGAATCACAGAACAGTTTAGGTTGGAAGTGACCTTTCAAGTCCCTCATCTAGTCCAATCCCTCTGCCGTCATCAGGGATGTCCGCAGCTGGAGTGAGTTGCTCAGAGTCCCTCATAGCCTCACCTGCAATGGTTCCAGGGATGGGGCATCTACCACCTCTCTGGCTAACCTGGGCCACAGTCTCACCACCCTCAGACTGGAGAGGAGTAATTTTTTTCTACTAAATCTTCCTCTTCTAGTTTAAACCATTCCCCCTTGTACTGTCCCAACAGGCCCTTTTCAAAAGTCTGTCCCCAGCTTTATGATTGGCCCCTTGAAGTACTGAAAGGCCACCGGAAGATCTCCCTAGAATCTTCTAATTTCCAGGCTAAACAAACCCAGTTCTCTCAATCTGGCCACACAGCAGAGCTGTGATCATTTTTATGGCTTCTTTTAAACCTGCTCCAAGAGGTCCAGGTGTCAGAAGGGGTAAGGAAGGTTTGGCCAGTTAGGGACTCTCCTGTGGCCATTCAGCTGTTGCCTGGAGAACTGGCTGCTCTGTGTGAGAAGAACCTGTTCTCTCAAGAAATTTCCTTCTCACCTGGGTAGACAGTGGCTTGTTCCCATCAGTGGGGTTCAGATGGAGATCTCTTGCAGGAGACTGTGAATGTGTTAATAGCTAGGATGATGTTTAACAAATCAGTGCAGTCGTGAGAGACAGCAGGACAGGAACAGGATATTCTGAGCTGTCTGAGTCAGCAGTGCCAGTCACTTAATAGAATCTAATGTCATTTTAAAGGAATTTTCTTATTATCTTTTGTTGCCTGGGTGAGCTGGAAGCTTTCTGTCACTGTCTTCCTCAGAGCTTCCACACGCAAGATCTTGTTGCTTTAGTGTAGTGAGAACATGTCCTGAGGTGTCAGTTTGAACTGGAAAATTTTTATTTGGTCTTAGTGGGCATGAAACCATTAAGGATTTCTTGGGGTAATGTCTTCTGCTTTTAGATATGTAGGTTCAATTCGGTAGGGTTGCTTCTTACTGATTCTTATAGCTCATCTCTAAAGCAGTGTAAGGGCTTTATGACTGGACTCTGAAGAGCTGGATGATGCTGTCCTGTGTCTCTGATGATGACACATCAGTGTTCTGTGATGTTCTCTCCCCTTTACAAAACCTCCTTGGGTGTGTTTAGCTGAAGTACTGGAGCTTTTTAGCAATCAGTGATTTGGTTTATTTCATAGAATCATAGAATGGTAAGGTTGGAAGGAGACCTCAAGGATCATCTAGTTCCAACCCCCTGNTGGGTTAAAATGAGAATTTCAAGGTGTGTTTCATGAACAAAAAACACTCCCTTTTGTAAAAAGCATAGACACACATCTGAGGGTTTGGTCAGGATGGTGCCAGCATGCTGAGCAAAATGCCCCTTCAGTGGCCATCAAAAGCTACCTTCAGTGGTGGCTGTGGTTGCACCAAGGACCTCTGCTGCTCTCCTAACTCACACCTCTCTGTGAATGAAAAGTAGATTGTTCATGTTTCATGGTTGTTCCTTTACGCCTTCATTTCAGTGGAGGCAAGAAGGACCTTTTTTTGGTAGAATGTAGAGAAAATCAAGGAGAAAAAAAAAGTTGTTTGCACATTTCTAAGAAATGTTCCTCGATTTCACAATGTGTCAGTAAACTGCTGAGGGATAGTGTGGAATTTCAACGTGTCATAACCAGAAGTAGTTAAGAGACTTGAATGATGCCTAGCAATCATAATTTCATGTATTCTAAATCCATACAAACCTGGCTTTATCCCCCCCCCCCTTTAATTATGCACTGGCAGTGATTACAGCTTTCAGCATCCATTTCTTAAACAAGAAATTGTGTACTGGGGCGTTCAGAATCTCTCACTCCAGATCGTTTCCACAACTGTTATTTATGTTCAGTATTTCCAAATGTTCTTGAAAATCTAACTACCTCCAGTCAGTCTAAACAGCTTTGTAGAATCACAGAATGACAGAATTGCTTTTGTTGGAAAAGACCTCTAAGATCATCCAGTCTGCCAGGTCACCACTGAACCATGGCCCTCAGCACCACATCTACACAGCTTTGAGACACCTCCAGGGATGGGGACTCCATCACTGCCCTGATCAATGCCCACTCAAAGGATGCAGGCAGGGTGTTGGACACCCAAGCTCTTGCACTATGCAAAGAATCACAGAATCACAGAACTTTAGAGGTTGGAAGGGACCTCCAGAGATCATTGAGTACAATCCCCCTGCCAAAGCAGGATCCCCTAGGGTAGTTCACACAGGAATGCATCCAGGCAGGTTTTGAAAGTCTCCAAAGAAGGAGACTCCAGAACCTCTCTGGGCAGCCTGCTCCAGTGTTTCATCACCCTGACTGTAAAGAAGTTTCTCCTCATGTTGAGGTGAAACCTTCTATGTTCCAGTTTGTTGTTGTCTCAGTTTATAAATGCAGAGAACAAGGTGGTAACAGCCTGAAACTGAAGACATCAGTCCTCCTCTGCTTCATTCCAGACAGTCTCATGACGGGTTATAGAGAATGGCTTCTGTGGACTAGATTTTTGCGGATCTGGGATCGAGCCTGCAAATGCTAGGAAACACATGGACATGGCACTTCAGGACATGGTTTAATGGCAGTGGTGGTGTTTGGTTGGTAGTTGGACTTGATGATCTGAGAGGTCTCTGCCAACTGAAACAGTTCTGTGATTCTGTACCTCTTGCAGACTTCTTGCTCCCTTGGGGTAACTTCCCTGCTGCCACACGCAGTAGTGAGTTGGGAGTAACAGTGTCTCTTGTCAGTGCTCCATGTGCCTTGACCTTGCTCCCTTCCTGTTTTAAGACCATGGTTCAGGTGTCTTTCAAACCAGCTGTTTCTGACTCTCTCACTTATGTTTTGTTTCTCTCTGGTTTCTGCTGTTTTCAAATGCAGCTGGTCAGTCACCAGGCCTACTCTCATCAGAGGCATGGCCTTCACGTCCTCCATGAGCAGCGAGGAGATCTCCCACGAACATATCACGGTAGAGGCAGCAGATAGCGGCCGGGGAAGCTGGACTTCATGCTCAAGTAGCTCTCATGATAACTTCCAGAATATCCCAAACCAGAAGAGCTGGGATCTGCTCAATTCCTACCGCCACACCCAGCTGGACGGACCTATAGCTGAAGTTGACCCCACAAACTGTTACTCCGAGGAGGCTTATCTGTACTCTGAAGCCTTTTCCAAAGCCAACAGGCAGTCGAAGAGCAGCGCGGAGCTCGATCAGTCCCGGCAGAGCTGGGCCTCCTCCAGCTCACTCTCAGACACCTACGAAACAAACTATGGGACAATAAAGCGCAGGGGACTGGAGAACTCCACAGCAGAGCAGGCAGAGGTTTTGGACTCTAAAGCCGGCACTGATACCACTTACAAAACTGTCACTTCCAGTACGGAGAAAGGCCTGATAGGTAAGCCAAGCCAGCAGCCTGGGGAGCTGCTCCAGCTGCTCTCATGTTGGCATTAGGTTGGTAAGAAACAACATCAGCAGGTCTGGGGGCTGCACAGCGTGTTAAACTGGGCTTGACCTGTGCTTTTAATCACCAGGCTAACAGGCAGGCTCTGTGTTTTCAGGCCACCTTCTTTTACATTAGGACAATTGAAATAATTTAGCAATATAGATCCCAATCACTTCAGGAGAACTGTTGTCAGGAGAATGCCAGGCAGCTCTCCTCTGCTGTATGACCTTCTATTGTTGTGGATGATTTTGGAAATGCTCATCAGTGTAGGTATTCCTCTGGCAAGGAGCAATGAGCGTGGCTTCTTCAAGCCCCTATAATCCAGATTTTCTATGAACTCAAGGGGGAGGAGCATGACTGCTGCGTGGTATGAACTCTCCCACTTCCCTGGGGCTTGGCCACCTTTCCTCTACAGGGCTTTGGTCTCTGGAAGCTCAAGAGCAAGGCAGATTCCCTTCCTATCTTTGTTCAGTTATACAGCTGCAGTTTGGCTTTATTTGAAAGGAGAAAGACATATAAAAGAACTTTTCAGAGACCCATAGTTCTACCAAGCAAGATGTGCCCCTGTCCTAGTAAGTTCAGCAGCCAAACCTGAAAGAACTGGTTAGGAACAAGATGAAACAGTGTAAAGTTTCTAGACTGCAAGTCAAGGGATACAGCTCAAAATGCACTTTAATTATTGACTAGATTGCTGGAGGGGTTTGTGTTATCAAAGCTAATTGCCTTAGTAAACATCACACGTAGAGTAGAGGTCTTGGATTGCATTCCTCCTCCTTGGCTCCGCAGAAGAAAAGCAGCATGGTGGAACTTTGCAGAAAACTTGCTCACAGCTTGCTCTGTGCCTGTGCTCTGCCCTTGTAGCCTTCCAAAGCTGCTTGTGAGCCTCTGAGCTGCTTTGGGAGATGGTGTGGTAGCTATTCAGTAGGTGCCATCTTTGCTCACAGCTCTTCCCCTCCTTTTTCACAGACTCAAATTGCATGAGGTTGGAAGGGACCCTTGAAGGTCATCTTGTCCAACCCCCCTGCAGTCAGCAGGGACACCTCCAAGCAGATCAGGCTGTTCAGGGCCCCATCAAGTTTGACCTTGAACGTCTCCAAGGATGGGCCTCCACCACATCTCTGGGCAAGCTGTTCCACTATTTCACCATCCTTATTGCAAAAAACTTCCTCTTGATGTCCAAACTAAATCTAACCTGCTCCAGTTTCAAGCCATTGCCCCTTGTCCTATCACCACAGAGCCTTCTAAAAAGTCTTCCTTTAGGCCCCCTTCAGATACTGAAATGCAGCTTTGAGGTCCCCCTGAAGCCTTCTTTTGTCTAGGCTGAACACCTCCAACTCTCAGCCTGTCCTCACAGGAGAGGTGCTCCAGCTCTCTGATCATCTTTGTGGCCTCTTCTGGATACATTCTAGCAGGTCCATGTCCTTATGCTGGGGGCTCCAAAAGCTGGACACAGTACTCCAAATGAGGTCTCACTAGAGCAAAGGAGGAGAATCACTTGAGCTGCTGCAACTTTGAATTCAGTTTACTGCACCATGTAGCTGTCCTCCTTTGTGCAGCCACAGCATACTGGTAGGGAACACTCAGGAATGTGCTTCTGCAGAATGTGCNAAAGCTATTTTCACTCCATTTCACTGTTTGGTTCTTCTCTACAACCAGCTTGTCACCGGAGTCTGTAAGGACTCTGTGAGCTCAGGGAACTGCAAACACAGACAGGAATCTTCAGTTCTTTTATCACTGAGTGCTGATGTGGAATAGTCTCCCAAAAGAACTGGCACTTTTTGACCAAAAGCTTTAACAATGGAGCTGGAAAGGTGTTTCTCACATACTCTTGGCAGAATCTGTAGATGTGATGTCTTCATAACTTTATGTACATCTCTACACTCTGCAGCATCAAGTATTTCTGGTCCAACCTTTGCTGTACCAACAGGGGATATATGGAAGTGTGATGTGCCATTGCTGTATAGCCAAAGGGAAAAGTTTTTTCCACTCCTTTCACCTATTACAGACATCAGAATTTTCACTGCTGCCTTTGGCTTACGTTTCCCTCCACCACTGTGTGGAATTTCACTTCATTTTCTTTCATTGAGTATTTGAGTAATCATCTGCTTGGGAAGGATGAAACCCTGTGAAAAGGTTTTGTAACCTCCTGAGGCTCTAAGTGGGTGACAAATTATGGGCATGAAATGCTGTTAGAATGTTTTATTTTGATAGAATTTGTAAAATATGAACTGGAACTGTACAACAGGGCACATTATTCCTACTTTTGTTATTGCAGTAAGCTAGGTATTAGCTCTAGGAAGCCTGAAGATTTTTCCTTTAAAAGAGAATATTCCACTCTCATCAGTCCTGCAAACCCAACCAAGACTGAAGGTTGAGAGAGAAATTTAATCAATGTTTATAACTATCTGAGGGCTGGGGGACAGGAGTTGGGGGACAGGCTTTGCTCACTTGCTCCCTGGGATAGGACAAGGAACAATGGATGGAAGCTGCAGCACAGGAGGTTCCAGCTCAACACAAGGGGGGCACTTCTTGACTGGAAGGGTCACAGAGCACTGGCACAGGCTCCCCAGAGAGGGTGGGGAGTATCCTTCTCTGGAGCCTTTCAAGACCTGTCTGGATGTGTTCCTGTGTGACCTGAGCTAGATCGTCTGGTCCTGCTCTGGCAGGGGGGTTGGACTCAATGATCTCTTTGGGTCCCTTCCAGCCCCTGACATCCTGTGAGTCTGTGACCCAGCCCTTCCCCATCCCTTCAGGGAGAAGAAATCCTCCACTCCTCTGCTTTCTCCTGGGGCCCAGTTAAATGCTAGTTAAATGAAAATGGTTTCTATAAATCAGCAATATGAATCTCTGCTTGGACCCACTGTCTGCAACAGCATGGACACTGTGAATTCAGCTTTCTTTGTTTCCTATAAGCCCAAGCATGAACCATCAGGTGTGAACCAGCTCTTGTTCCTGATGCCCCCACCAGAGTCTCCAAACTCAGAATCACAGATCCACAACACAACAATAAACACTCCTTTATTTTCAGCCTTTCATGTAAGAACGTAGTACAGTTGCTGCAGTCAGGGACACTGTGATGAAGAGGCACTTTCTAAGATGCATCCAGAGGAAGAATGCAAATTCACTCAACTAACAGATGTTAAAAACTACCCTGGCTTTGAGACTCTCCTGTTGCAACATGCACATGGCAAAAGCCCAATTTAACATGCACATGAGCCCCAGACCTGTGGGTGGGTGGAAGGGGAGGGAACTTAAAAGAAGTCAAGCCTGGATTTGAGAGATTGTGTGACCTGAACTGCTGCTACTGAAAGGGGCAGGAAGCTTTGGGCATGGGAAGCCACTCTTTATCGTAAGAGAACACTGAATGCAGGCTCTCTGTACAGGTTGCCTCACAGGAGCAGTTTCATGTGATGCTGTGTTGTTTTCCCTTCCATAGCATAGCTGACTGGATGGATTAATATCTCATCACCCATCAGTTGTTGCAGTGATGCTGTGCTATAACGAATTTCTCTCAAGCCACTGATGGGTGATGAAGGGGATGTTGTTGAAGTCAACCAACAGCTCTTGCTATCAGTCTCTAGCAAACTGCACACAGAACTTGGGGCTTGTTGACCTAATTTCTTGGGTTCTGGTATCTCAACCCAGACCAAGAGCAGGCTCAGCCAGCAGCACAGCCCTGCTGGCTCTCCATCCATACCACAGAGCAGGAATAGAGACTGTAATGAGTACTACAACTGCAGGCTGAATGAAGAGAAGGTTCTAGTCCTGTTTCCACTCCATTTGGCATCTTGCCTAATGAGTTCACAGGTGCTGCTGCTCCTCTAACTTCTTAAAAACAAGTAGAAGACATGAAATGAGAGGGTGAATAGCTGCTGCTGCCGTTATAACCAGTGTTTCTGCATTTGCGTTTTGTTATCAGTTTCTGTTTTGCCATTGTAACATTTCATGATTTTTTAACGTTTTGTTTTCCTTTTGTTTTTTCTTCTTTTAACATTTCCATTGCTTATTTCTTGTGCCCAGTGTACTGTGTCACCTCACCTAAGAAGGACGATAGGTATAGGGAACCACCGCCCACCCCTCCGGGATATATGGGGATTTCTTTAGCGGACATAAAGGAAGGATCGCCCCACCACCCACACCTAAAACCTCCAGACTATAGTGTGGCAGTGCAGAGGTCAAAGATGCTGCACAGTGACCTCTCTAGACTTTCATCAGCATCTCTCAGTAGTGAACCCGTGGCCTGTATCTCATCGAGGATGCCTCAGTGGCATAGCCGGCAGCCGTCCAGCCCCAAGCTAGCAGATATGACTGACGCAGATAGTGAAGAGGATGGTATGTGCAACACCTGCCTCGGGAGATGTGAACTTGCTGTGTGAATCTGCTCTCTGCCTTCCCAACCCCATCTTCTGGGCTTTCTCTTGGTCATTCCTGGAGATTACACCTTGGTTAATCTCTAGAGATACAACTCCTGTTTGTGTGGCTGTATGCACATGTATATATGGATGTATGCATGGATATACACCTCTGAAAACAGCAAAGAATGCCTTCCCTTTTAGAAAAGCATGTTGACACCCACCAGGCTCTAAATTACAGAGAAATAAATCTCTATATAAGCATACATGAGATCTCCCAAAGCACAGCTGAGACACTCAAGAGCATGTAGATATGATTTTTTTTTTTTTTTTTTTCCTTTTTTGCTTTAGAATCTGTCTCCTCTCAGTGGTGGTGATGATTTTAAGGGACACTGCCAGGCTATAGATCACGTATGAAAAATCTCCCCACAGCCTCTCTGGGTCGATGAACTGATGTCCTTCTGGTTTAGGTTGGCATCGGGATGGTGACTTGAAAAGGAGTATTTTGGAACAGATTGTGGATGCCCCCTCCCTGGAGGTGTTCAAGGCCAGGTTGGATTGGGCCTTGAGCAACCTGACAGGGGAGTTGGAACTAGATGACCTTTAAGGTCCTTTCCAGCCCAAACCATTCAGTGAATTTGGGTTTGGTGGGTGCTGCACAACTCTTAACTCATTCCACATTTGCACTCTCAGGTGCCAGCATTAAACTGCCTCATTCCTCAACTCCTGGAGATGGAGTTTAAAAACACTGATCATAATAGTGGTGGATTCCTGTTCTCTTGAAGAGTGCATTTGCTAAAACCTGACTTCTCAGCCCCACTTAGCCTGACAGTGTCTCTGCCACTTAAATTTGTCATGCTTTTGTTTGAAGCAACAGCCAATGCTCTGAGCACGGCGTGCCCCAGATGCAAGAGATTGCTCTCAAAAAGACTGCTCTTATGTTGTGTCAAAACTGACTCCAAGTCAGGAGGATTTCTACTGTTTATCTGCTGATTTGCTTTCAGTACCTGTGCACTGATGTGATCTTGCTGTACCCCTTGCTAGTGAACTCAGTTTTTATTATTAGAATGCTGTGATCGCTTCCCTCAGTTTCAGTCTGGCTTCAACGTGAGCGTGGATTTAGATGAAAACCATTCCTGATGCAAAATGACCTTATCCTGACCCTTTAAAACATGCAAACAGCATTTAACAGATCCATGAGTACCACAATTTGAAGAGGAGAACATGAAAGTTACCCAGCAGTATATCAAGTCGTGATATTAAGTGGCTTTGATGGAAAAAAACAACAAAAAATTCATCACTTCAAACATTTGAATCCAATTTTTGCTTAATTCAGTTCTGATATTTAAGTAGTTTTGATGGGGGAAAAAAAAATAACAAATTCATTGCTTCAAACATTTGAATCGAATAATTTCTTAATTCAGTTCTGATATTTAAGTAGTTTTGATGGGGGAAAAAAAAATAACAAATTCATTGCTTCAAACATTTGAATCGAATAATTTCTTAATTCAGTTCTGATATTTAAGTAGTTTTGATGGGGGAAAAAAAAATAACAAATTCATTGCTTCAACTATTTGAATCCAAAATTTTCTAAGCCAAATTTAACCATGCACTTTCAGACACACCTCTTTTCCTGTTTCTCAGAATGCTTGGTTGTTTTTATTTGGATTCCAGTGCTCCCTGCATGTTGGCAAGGAATTCACTGGCTTTTCTCCCAAATCTCTGTAGCCTTTGGGATATTGGGAGAGCTGCATGCTGGTAATTTTCAGAGGATCTGGGATTGTTTTGCAATATGTATCTTGATTGTGTGACTAAAATCCCTCCAGATGCTTGAGGGTCTGATAAATGGTGGTAGTGGATATGGTGTGGTCAGTGATTGAGAGAGTGAAACCGTCAGGCTGAACCTGTCATCACATAACGTGGTGCTGTTCTGCACCCCTGCATCCAAGGCAGGACGCTGATGGAGTGCTTAACTGTCTTTTTCCCCCCTCCCCCCTTCTTGTTTTACAGAAGATGAACAAGTATCAGCAGTTTAACCATTGGGTTGTGGTGTCAACCACTTCACACAGGGGATGTGGGGAGATGGACCACAAGGATTCTGTTAGCGAAGGCTAACAACTTGCTGCTGCTAACCTCAGACGTTGCGTTTGCCTCTGTCACGAGACGGAACGGGTTGGGTCACCTCTCTCTACCTTCCTTCACTCTGCCACTGCCCATGATATAGAAAGCCCCAGGTAGCCACCATGCTGGTACCTGGAGGTGGACCAGGCTTCATTCATTTAGGAGGACCAGTTGTCACCACCACTTGAAACTTGGGCATATTCTTCTGTACCATACCATAGAATCCTTTAGTAGTCTCCCATCGTCGCTATTTTCTTACGTGGCCATTCTGAAAGTGTTACTTTATGAACTTTAAAAGAAACAAACAAACAAAATATATCAAAATGTCAGCAAAAGCAAAGGATGTTGCTGAAGTATCTGAAAAATTAATTTATTAATTTAATTTTTTTTTCCTTTGATGGGAATTTCCTTTATTTGTGTTGGCAGTGCTCTGTTTGGCTAATGGAAATGCTTAGTGGGTGCGATGGTAAATTAGCTCCAAACTGCAAACTGTGGTGCTCTCAGACACAGCAAACTAGACATGGGACCTTACCAGGTGCAGAAATGGATTTTAGGGTGATTTTAGATTAAATAGAGCACAAAGCCCTACAAAGCAGCATGTGTCATGTCCACACCGCTCCCCTCCTACACAGACATAGCAAAACCTTCCACCCCTGAAGGATTTCTGGATGTGTTTTGGCTACCAGCCAACTGAGGCAATAGTTGGTGCTCCCCTGCCCTGGTAAGGAATTATTTGAAGTGTGGAAGCTGTGGCTTGCAGGGAAGTGGGGAGGAGTAGGTTTGAAGTTTCTCCTAAAGAGCTTTCACTGCCAGCTTTCGCCCCGCAGAGCTCAGCATGCAAAGCTGAGCTGTTGCTAGAAACCAAAACTTGAACTTGTGTGTTGTGGGCTTTAAGATCATCCCACACAGCCTGGCCTTTTGTCAGAGCTGCACAGGATTTAGGTGCAAAGGTTATCTTAAAAAAATCCCCAAACTTAAATTACTTCTAAATCACCTCCGTTTTACAGTCAAATTAGTGGAGCTGAGTGTGACATGACATGATGCTTCTGTAGGGGATGTTTTACCATGGGTGTTTCCTGGTGTTTTCACCTGGAACATACAGATTGGGTTTAAATCTTAGCTGAAAAATCCTGGTGGTGTTGATGTCAGTGGCAGTTTTGACTTGCAGCCAGCCAGTATTAACACCTGAGCCTCTGCTTTGACTATGGTCAAATAAATTGCTTGTTGGATTTTGCTTAGCCAGCCAGAGCACAGAGGGGTAGAACTGGAAATACCTGAGGTTTCTTTTTAACTTCACTTTTTTCCCTTGTTCTTTTTTTTTTCTTTCTTTTTTTCCCCCTTCTCTTTTCCCCCTGTTTTTCTCCTTTCTTTTTCTCGTCTTTTTCTATTTTTCCTTTCTTTTTTAAAAAATATTTTTCTCTGTGTTCTTTCTTTTTCCCTTTTCCTCTTTTTTCTTAATTTTTTCCCTTTCTCCTCTTTTTCCTCTTTCTTCTTTTTTTGTTCCCTCCCTCTTCCCCTTTTCCCTTTTTTCTTGTTTCTCCTTTTTTCCTTGTTTATCTTTTTCTCTTTTCCCCTATTTTTCTTCTTTCCCCTGTTTTTCTCTTTTTCCCGTTGCTCTTTTTCTCTTTTTTCCACTCCCTTCCTCTTTTTCTCTTCCCCACCCTGTTCCTCTTTTTTCCTTTTTCCTTTTATTTTTTCCCCTTTTCCTTTCTTTTTTCCCCTGTTTCTCTTTTTCTCATTTATTTTTTTCTTTTCTTTCCTTCTTTCCTCCATTCCACACATGATGCCCCACCCCAGTGTTACAATTGGACATGAATGTGTGAATATGTATTTAAACATTTACTTGTAAATCTCTGTTGTGATGTTTACAGCCTAAGCTAGAACGAAGATGTTTGTCCTTTTTCCAGTGCCTCAGAGATGATTTCTATATCCATAGTCGTGAAGAGCTTTAAGGGTTTATTTTGTTTTCCTGTATGTGTGCAGGGGGTGCAAGGTGAATGCAACAACATCTTCTGAAAATGACACAAGCACCAAAAAAACAACCCAAAGCCTTTTGATGTGCTTTCCCCACAGCAGCTTGGGACTGATGTGCAGAACCTGTGTCTGCACTCCTGGTGGTGCCAGGTTCAGCATTCCTGGGACTTACCCATTTGGATTGGAATAAGCAACATAAATGAGCAGCGATGCTGAGGGAAGGGATGCCTCAATCAGAACTCATTGGGTAGGCTCTAGGAATTTTTTTTAGGCACAAGTATCTGAGGAGAAAAAGGTTGAAAAGAGATGTCAGGAATCAGTTGAGGTAAATCACAATAAATGCAGTTTTGCTTTTTCTGAGGCCTTAATGAACATAATGAGCCTGCACAGGCCTTAATGAGTTAAAAGGTAATGTGTCAGAGCAACGCAGGGCAGAGGGATGGTTTTCAGCACATGTAATGTTGATCATACAAGTGTTCAATTGATGTTTTTGTGGGATGTGAACCCAAGTCCTCCCAGTCCCACCATCAGCTGTAGTTGCTTGTTAACTTCCCCGTGGAGTGTGCAACATGTTGTCAGAAGCTCCTCTCGTTGTGCCGGGGGAGCGCAGTCACTTGGCTCCTGTC
>WBNM01029875.1:25646-52655 GCA_013399055.1 Ramphastos sulfuratus
CCCCCTTCTCTTTTCCCCCTGTTTTTCTCCTTTCTTTTTCTCTTGTCTTTTTCTATTTTTCCTTTCTTTTTTAAAAAATATTTTTCTCTGTGTTCTTTCTTTTTCCCTTTTCCTCTTTTTTCTTAATTTTTTCCCTTTCTCCTCTTTTTCCTCTTTCTTCTTTTTTTGTTCCCTCCCTCTTCCCCTTTTCCCTTTTTTCTTGTTTCTCCTTTTTTCCTTGTTTATCTTTTTCTCTTTTCCCCTATTTTTCTTCTTTCCCCTGTTTTTCTCTTTTTCCCGTTGCTCTTTTTCTCTTTTTTCCACTCCCTTCCTCTTTTTCTCTTCCCCACCCTGTTCCTCTTTTTTCCTTTTTCCTTTTATTTTTTCCCCTTTTCCTTTCTTTTTTCCCCTGTTTCTCTTTTTCTCATTTATTTTTTTCTTTTCTTTCCTTCTTTCCTCCATTCCACACATGATGCCCCACCCCAGTGTTACAATTGGACATGAATGTGTGAATATGTATTTAAACATTTACTTGTAAATCTCTGTTGTGATGTTTACAGCCTAAGCTAGAACGAAGATGTTTGTCCTTTTTCCAGTGCCTCAGAGATGATTTCTATATCCATAGTCGTGAAGAGCTTTAAGGGTTTATTTTGTTTTGTTTTCCTGTATGTGTGCAGGGGGTGCAAGGTGAATGCAACAACATCTTCTGAAAATGACACAAGTACCAAAAAAACAACCCAAAGCCTTTTGATGTGCTTTCCCCACAGCAGCTTGGGACTGATGTGCAGAACCTGTGTCTGCACTCCTGGTGGTGCCAGGTTCAGCATTCCTGGGACTTACCCATTTGGATTGGAATAAGCAACATAAATGAGCAGCGATGCTGAGGGAAGGGATGCCTCAATCAGAACTCATTGGGTAGGCTCTAGGAATTTTTTTTAGGCACAAGTATCTGAGGAGAAAAAGGTTGAAAAGAGATGTCAGGAATCAGTTGAGGTAAATCACAATAAATGCAGTTTTGCTTTTTCTGAGGCCTTAATGAACATAATGAGCCTGCACAGGCCTTAATGAGTTAAAAGGTAATGTGTCAGAGCAACGCAGGGCAGAGGGATGGTTTTCAGCACATGTAATGTTGATCATACAAGTGTTCAATTGATGTTTTTGTGGGATGTGAACCCAAGTCCTCCCAGTCCCACCATCAGCTGTAGTTGCTTGTTAACTTCCCCGTGGAGTGTGCAACATGTTGTCAGAAGCTCCTCTCGAGTTGTGCCGGGGGAGCGCAGTCACTCGGCTCCTGTCGCCTCCAGCTCTGCTTTTATTTCAGCCTCTCGAACAAAAAGTACAAAGGATGAGGGCTTATTACTGAAGTGACTTCCTTTTTCCCCCAAAACACTGATAGTGCTGTCTGGGAGGACATCATAAAGCTCCTCCAAGGAGCAGGGCTGGAGTCCCCTCCAGCAGCCGTAGGAGCAATGAATAAACGGCCCATGGAAGCGTGGTGTTTGCACATCAGCAGTGTCAGGACACTGAGAAGGTTTGGAAGTGAGTGAAACTCTTGCTAATCCTAATTTCCTACTAGCCAGTGCAGCTGGTGTAAATAAATCATGCCTCAGCCATGGACACATGAGCTCCTCCTCTGCTTCTCCTGCCTCACACGCTGTGGTTTGCCTGCCCTGTCCTTGCTGGGCTCTTTCTTTCTTGCTTTGTTTTTAAATCAACCGATCACATTGATCGGGGCCGATAGCCAAATGTAGTGTGTCTGGTGTGGATTTGAAGAGACATTATCCCTTTTTTTCAGGAGTTCAGGTGGGAGTAAGAAGGTGCTTGGTGTACCTGCTGTGCTCCACTTTATGGAAGCGATGCCTTCTGGATCGCAGAACCTGACTTGGTCCCTCCAGCAGGTTCCTTTGATGTGGGCTTTGATTTTGGTGTCACATTCTTCCACTGCCACACCTCAGTGTGCTTCTTGCTGTTTGTTGTGTTGGTTTGCTCCTGACCTGCAGGTGAGAGCTGTATTTCAGCTATTTAACCACCCAGTATTTCTTTATCCTTCATCAATCTCAAACTTCCAAGTGAGTCCCCAAAAATGGGTGAGGTTTTGTTAGCTCTGATTGGCCTCTCCAGTGGCAGAAAGGGGTAAGCAAGATCACTGATCCTCTGAGTACTGGTTTCATCTCCCATGTACCTGAGGAAATGAAAAGGCACCATCTGCAGATATTTGCACTGCATGTGTCTGCAGCAGGCACCTGCAGGAGTTTGCCAGCCTGCAGCTTCCTAAGCTCATTGGCTTTGGCTTTAGTCCCGCCAGGAATTTCACAAAAGTGAATGATGCTTCCCTGGGAAGATGGTCAGAGCCCACAGCTCAGGATGAGGGTGCCCCAAGGGCTCCCTGCACCCATCAGAGGTGGAGGGAGTCCCCAGTTCCCAAGGGGTGAACCTCCTCAAGGAGCCTTGTGGCATCAGTGCTGTCGCACTTGGGAGAGGCTCTTCCAGCTTCTCCCAAGTCACTTCATCACAGGTAGTGGTGGAAGCAGGAACCTGCCAGTTCAAGTATTACTACAAAATTAGAATCTGAGTATTATTTTTTAAATGGGTAAACTTAGCAGTGCCCTCCAGAAGAGCAGAAGAAAGGGATACTCTCTCTTTAGAGAAGCTTTACACATTATATTTGAGAACGCTTGTACAGAGGGTAACCTACCTTGACTTCCCAACCCAGCTTTGGCTTCTGTTGTGCTTTTTCTTGTTTTATCTTTATTTTTGATATACCTGGAATGCAGTTTAGCTTGGTATTCATGAGATTCTAAATATGTGAGCATATTGGCAAAACTGCACAGATGTAATGATATTCCAATAGCAATTGTACTGCACAAGTCAGTGATTGTAAAGTATTCTGTAACAAGCAATGTTTGTCTCCTATTTTTTGATACCTCTTACACTTATGTCTTTTAGAAAGACAGTGCCTCTGTATGCTTTTTGTATTTTTACTGAGTGATTGTAAATATTTGTTATATTTTTGGTTAAGAGAATGTTTAAAAGTACTGTTTATTATCCAATCTATTAATATGTTGGAATCAATAAACAATCGACATATATTAATTGTTTTGAGCAGTGCTTTTCTGGCAGCTAGCAGAAGATGGGAGCTGAGGTGGTGCAGAGTTCCAAGCAGGAAGCAGCCACCAAGTGACTTTTCATTCTCACAATGAGTATGCCCCAAGAAGGGCAATGAAGCTGGTGAAGGGTGCAGAGCATAGGTCTTGTGGGGAGCAGCTGAGGGAGCTGGGATTGTTCAGCCTGAAGAAAAGGAGGCTGAGGGGAGACCTCATTGCTCTCTACAGCTCCCTGAAAGGAGGTTGGAGCAAGGTGGGGGTTGGTCTCTTCTGCCAAGCAACAAGACAAGAGGAAATGGCCTCATGTTGCATGAGGGGAGGTTTAGGCTGGAGACTGGGAAAAATTTCTTTGCTGCAAGAGTGGTCAGGCTTTGGAACAGGCTGCCCAGGAAGGTGGTGGAGTGTCCATCCCTGGAGGTGTTCAAGAAACGTGTGGCCATGGCACTTGGGGACATGGTTTAGTGGCCATAGTGGTGCTAGGTTGATGGTTGGACTCTGTGATCTTAGAGGTCTTTTTCAACCTTGGTAATTCTATGGTCAGCAGGTTTTGGCTTTGCCTTCCCCCAGATCAGCTTGCACCATCATGGGAGCAGCTGGAAGAGCATCTCTCGTACACACCTGGCTTTGAGTATACCTCTGATGATGTCTGTCGTGGAGGTATCCCCAAAACAGACAGCAGCCACCTGAAAATGGTGAGTTTACTGCAATTAATCTGCTCTCCTTCTGCCACAATCAACTTACAGATTGGGATGTCAGCTGGGAATGTCCTGCTGCACAACCAGTTGAACTGTCTTCAGAGAGAAGAGCTAAAATGTGCACACATTCACTTGGAAAAGGAAAATCTCCCCATGGGTACCCAGGATATATCCAGGTATGCTCACCAAGATGGGTGAGGACGCCTTATATGAGGTCTTGTTTCAAGGAGAGAAGGTCTGACTGCCAGGCTGCTGCTGTGTGGAGAGAACAAACCCAACTCTCCATAGCAGGACTACATTTATACCTTGGTGAGTTTGGCTGTGGTCAGTTTCTTCGTTGGAGGGCTGAGTCCTCCAAGCAACAAAAGTACTTCTGGGCTGGGAGGCCTAGCTAATGTCTGGGGCTGTTGAGCTGGTCTTTGTCAGCTCCTAGCAAGCCCTGGTGGGCCCTTTGTGTTTAGGGGGTGGGGGGTTGGGGTGGTATTGCCACAGTGCAGAGGCTCTGGCCATGCAAGGGAGGAGGTGGTGGGCATGACAGCGTTGCTGGCTGCAATGTTCTGGCTTCGTGTCCCTAAGCTGCTGTCACAGCTGGCACTGTGCAGGGGCCAGCTGAGTCTGGTGTTTGTGTCCAGTGGCTGGGACGTTGGGACAGCAACCTGGTCCAGTGGGGAAGCAAGGGACAGCCAACCCACTGGTCACAGCAGCTTCCCTAGGTCAGAGAAATGGCCTCTGAGCACCAGAAGGGATGGAAGGAAGGAGCTACTGCTGCAGCTTTGGAACCTGGGCCCCTGTTTCTCATGGTAGATCCCATTGATTGGTGCTCCACATCTTTCCCCTGGTGCTCCATAATTTTCCTCTGGTACCTTACTATCCTCCCTGCCTGTCCCACACCCCAGAGTAGTTTTTCCACTGTCCTGCAGTCTCCCTGCCTGTGTATGTGCTCTGCAGGCAGCCCCTTACCTTCCTTCCCTCCCATCCCCACATCTCCAAGTACTCTGTTCCCAGCTTCCATCCCTTCCCAACTGTCCAACTCCATCCTTCCCAGCACCTGCTGGAGCCCTCACTGGGATGTGATCTCTGGGATACCAAAGGCTGTGTGGACCTGCAGGGAGGCTCTGCTCACAGGGACTTCTTCCCCCTTTCCTCAGGTTCTGCAGTCCTACCTCAGGCTACAGAAGAGAAGGCCTCTTGGGGAGGCAAGAGGATGGATGGGGTCAGACTCTTGTCTGGTGCCCAGTGGCAGGACAAAGGGCAATAGACACAAACAGGAGCCCAGGAGGTTCCATGTGAACAGGAGAAGAAATGTCTTTGATGTGAGGGTGCTGGAGCCCTGGAGCAGGCTGCTCAGAGATTCCAAACCCAGCTGGCCAGTGTGATCCTGGGCAAGCTGCTGTGGGTGCCCTGCTTTAATGGAGGGGTTGGACTGGACAATGTCCAGAGGTCCCTTCCAATCCCCACCATGCTGGGCCTCTGTAAAATAACTTTTTCCTCTTATGTGGCTCCTTTCTCTGCAGCTGTAGCTGGAAATGCTGCCAGATCAGATGGGAGTTGAGCTTCATCCCCTTCACCATCGGAATTCCCCTAGTGTGGCTTTTCAGGTTTGCTTCCCGGGGATTTCAGGAGCTTTCTGAGTGTTGTTAGGTTCCCTTGACGGTTGTTGAACTTTGGAAAATCCTCGTTCTTAACGCAGGCGCAGCGAGCGGAGCGGCCACAAGAGGGCAGCATTGCCTGCACTGCTACCCGCGGCACTGCCGGGTCGCTGGCGCAGAGCCGGGGCTGGTGCAGCTCGCTCCCTGCCGGGCTCATCCAGCGCCCTCGGGGTTGGCACTGCCGGCATCTCGGGGTTTGCCCATCGCTCTCCAGCCTTCGGCTGCACCTGGACCCTCGGTGGTGGCTGTGGGGACACAGCTCCCGAGGCTGTGAAGTGTGAAAGGATTCAGGGCCTCAGCATCGAATCACAGAATCATCAGGGTTGGAAAAGACCTCAAAAATCATAGAATCATAGAATGGTAAGNCTCAGCCATTCACCACCCAGCCTGTATCTATGCTTGGATCATTGATCTGACACCACCATGCCCACTAAACCACATCCCAGAGTGCCACATCTATATTTTTTTTTTAATACTTCCAGGGACACTGACTCCTACATCTCTCCAGATAGCCTGTTCCAATGCTTGACCTGAAGCAGGTTACTTTGAATTTGGGACACTTTAAGACTGGTACACAGCCCAGATCATAGAATCATAGAGCGTCAGGGGCTGGAATTTCCTCCTCACTTCTCTATCCCCTGCCCTCTTCTCCACTCATCTCCATCCCTCAGCAGGCTGTTGCAGGGTGGGAGGTTGTAAAACTTCCCTTCCTTCAGACGTGTGCAGCAGAAAGATCAGCAAGCTGGTGGGACAATCTGTGAAGGCAGCAGGTAGCACTCAGGTTTTATTGGGAAGTGCAGAGTCATTATGGCCATACCGTGGTGAGCAATTTGTGGTGCAAAATCAAATTAAGGAGAAGCAGTTCCATTAATGAGCCTTCCTGCTTAATGACTTACCTTGATTTCAGGCTTTTCTTCTGCTTTTTCCTTATTTTATTTTAATTTAATTTCTTTCCTCCTTTTAGTGGCTTTAAAGGATCTTTAGCACAACCCAATATTATCTGAGATGACTTTGAGCAGGTAAAGTGGGCACCTTGAACCTTGATGCATTTTCAGCCTTGCCCGGGTCTGATGCTGTCTTGCTTTCATCCCTGTGCCTGAGGAGTGAGGATGTACAAAATGTGGGCTGTGGGAGAGTGTGGAAAAACTTCTTTAGCTACAGACTTCAGTCCAAAAATCACCATCCTCTGTGCTGGGCTCAGCATGAGGGAAGCATGGGCCTGGTGCTGAAGGTGGCTGTGGGTGACCACTCATCTGAAACAGACATTGAACCCAAGAGCAGTTTGTGGGACCTATACCTGGGGTCTTCAGCCCCAACCTTCAGTCTGAACTTCTGTGAAGGTTTCCATCCCCTGTTGTGGAGTGTGAGCCCCCCACTGCATCTCTCCTCATCCTCATCTCTCCATTTCCAAGGCTTCAAATGGGACCTGCTAGTGAGGAGCTCCTGGCATTAATGCACAGTGTGTGCTCGAGGGCTTCAGGTCACCTGAAAGAACAGTTTGGGCATCACATCATAGCTGCTGCCCTAAAGCTGAGTTTCATTCACTGAGGGCATTCAACCAAAGTATTTGTGTTCTGATTGTCTGCTGGAAAAGTGTCAGCCAGGTTGTATTGGGAAGGATTAACAGCTGCCTGTCGGGTTGCAGTGATGCCATGAAGTATGTGCCTGAAGAGGAGTCAAGTGAATATGAGAAGAGAGGTTGAGCCCATCCTGTGGCACAGGAGGTTGTTCATTGAGCAGATGGTGCTGCTAGAAAGCTGCCCTCTCTTTGCTCAAGGAGAAGCAAGGAGACCTGATGGTGGTGGGACCAACAGCCTGAGCTGTCCCATCACCTGGAGGGTCATGACATGGCAGTGGAGCTCTGCAGGCAGCAACAGTTTGATGATTTCAGCCATTTGACGTTTCTTAGGAGAGTAAAATGTGATGGAGAGGCTGTGTTTGAGAGCATCAGGAGTGCTGAAACCTGCCTCTGCACTGCTGTCCTGTGTGTTAGATTCCTGCAATTGTGAGGCTGAAGCTGAAGTGTTTCTCCTCATCCCACCTTGATTCCAGAGGAGAACTTAGAGCCTGTAATGTTTTCACTGTGTCCTTAAAGGGTTGTGCTGTCAGCTTTCATGGTTTGTCCCAGAATCTGCAGTATTTTTAGCTTTCCTGAGGATCCTGGAGGCACATGGTGACATAAAACTGATGACATTTTGGGGGTATGTAGAGAAACTCTGATTGCTGTGTAGAAAACCCCAAAAATGCAATCTCTGAAAGGTGTTCTTTGAAAAGAAGTGGTAAGGAACTAAAGATCCATGTTTATTTAACCTTCTCCTAGGTCTTCTGGTGCTGCTAGCTCCCAGTTCTGGCTTGCCACAGCCCCATTGACCTAAAAACTCAGCACCTTTCCCCAGAGTATTGCCTTAAGAGCTTGTTTTGGGGTGTTTTTTGGGTGAGCCAGCTTTACTGGAAGAACCAAGTTATTTGTTACAAGATGAATGTTAAACGAGCTCCACAAACACTTCTGCTCATTTCCTTGTGCTCATCAAAGGAGCAGAGTAATTACCAGTGTGACAATGCTGCAAGTCAATCCTGGCTTGGGAGAGATGAAGAAAAATGGTGATAACTGAATTCCAAATGTAGATGTGGCTGCCTTGAACACTTCTGAGCAGCAATAAAAGATGAAGGCTGTAATTGTGCCTGCAGTTTCAAACTTCATGACTTGGTTTTATTCCCTCAAACATCTGGTTTAGGATCTGAGCTGAGAGTGTCAGATAATTGGCTTTTGGTTTTTTTCTCCCCCAGACCTATCAGTTAGGCCCCATCAAGTTTATTTTAAATTCAAACTCATTTATTAGTAAACACAACTTGTGTTGAGCAGGACCACAGCACAAGACCCCTGGGGATGGAAAGTGGAGCAGGATGCTGATACCTGGGTGTACCTCCTGGCTCCCCAAGGGAGGAGGTGGCCAAGCAACCATCTGGAGAAGGTCCTGGTGTTCTGCTTGCCCTCTGGGAATTCTGACATCAGGGAAGGTTTCTGCAAACCTGGGAAAACTCTTTGGGGATGTTGTGCTTGGAGAGCAGCTCTATGGAGGACTTAGTGCTGGTGGGTGCCAAGCTGGACATGAGCTGGTGCCATGCGCTGCCTGCCCAGAGCCAGCCATGTGCTGGGCTGAGCCCCAGCAGAGTGAGCAGCAAGTGGAGGGAGGGGATTCTGCCCCTCTGCTCTGCTGAGTCCCCACCTGCAGTGCTGGGACCAGCTCTGGAGTCTTCAGCAGAGACAGGGACCTGTTGGAGAGGGGCCAGAGGAGGCCACAGCAATGCTGGCAGGGCTGGAAGGGCTCTGCTGTGAGACCAGACTGGTAGAGTTGGGCTTGTTCAGCCTGGAGAAGAGAAGGCTTCAGGGAGACCTTCTGGTGGCCTTGCAGTGCTTAAAGAGGCTGGTAAGAAAGCTGGGGAAAGACTTCTGAGCAAAACATGTTGTGACAGGACAAGAGGTGATGGTTTGAACTAAAAGAGGGAAATTTAGATTAGAATTTTTTTTTTCCACCGAGACTGGTGAGACCCTAGCCTGGGTTGCCCAGAGAGGTAGTAGATGCCTCATCCCTGGAACTATTCCAGGTGAGATTGTTTGGGGCTCTGAGCAACCTGCTATAGCTGCAGATGTCCCTGCTAAGTGCAGGGGGAGTTGGACCAGATGACCTTGAAAGCTCCCTTCCAACCTCTGCCATTCCTGGACTCTGTAGCTATCTGCTAATTACAGAGTTTAAAACTGAAACTCTGGCCTCTGGTGATGGTTTAGTTTTCAGAAGTGCAGAAACCTGCTCTGTCAGAAGGTAGCTGATTAAAAAGACCAGGTGTGGCATAAACAAAGGCCTCCTCAAACCAAGGGGAAATACACACCAAAAAATTCAGTGGCTGCTGCTGGCTTTACCTGTGCCCTTTCCTGCCACTTGGAAATGTCACCTGTGGCCAGAAGAAGCCCCAGGGATAGGGATGGAGACATCAGTGCTGGCATTCACTGTTGAGAGCCCTAGGATGTTTGAACTCGTGAATGCTACCCTGGAAGGTGTGAGATGGACCCTCATGGAGTGTTAAATGTGCAGCACAGCCCAGGTCTTCAAACATGGAAGCTGAGGAACATGTTTTATCTGCAGTATTTATTATTACATGGGGATGGGGGAGCCCAAACTGGAGAGCAGTGGCCCTGCAGGTTTGCTGCAGCAAAGGCTGAGAGGACTGAGAAATGCTCTGCTTCAGCTTTTTAATCTCAATTATTTTTAATCTCCATTGTTTTTCCACAGATGGTTGACCTGGCAGTTGAAGAAGCTCAGTGCTGTGCTCTGTGCACCAGTATTGGGTCCCAGATGTTTACCCAGGGGGTGTGTGGACCACTGATGTCCAAGTAAGTGACTGTGCACTGTTGAGGCTGCATCTCAAATTCTAGGTTCAGTTTTGGGCCCCTAACTCCAAGAAGGATATTGAGATGCTGGAGCAGGTCCAATGAAGGGCAACAGAGCTGAGGAAGAGTCTGGAGAACAGGTCTTGTGAAGAGTGACTGCAGGAACTGGAGTTGTTTAGCCTGCAGAGAAGGAGGCTGAGGGGAGACTTTCTGGCTGTTTGAAGCTCCCTGAAAGGAGGCTGTGGTGAGGTGGGGATTGGCCTCTTCTCCCAAGAAGCAAGTGACAGGACAGGAGGAAATGGCCTCATATTGTGCCAGAGGAGGTTTAGGCTGGACATGAGGAACAATTTCTTCTCAGAAAGAGTTATTATGCCTGGACCAGACAGCCCATGGCAGTGGTGGAGCACCCATCCCTGGATGGTTTCAGTGTCGTGTAGATGTGGTGCTGAGGGATGTGGTTTAGCTGTGAACCTGGCAGTGCTGGATTAATGTTGGACTTGGTAATCTGAAAGATCTTTTCCAGGCTAAACAATTCCATGACTCTATGACTTGTGGACATCATTAAATGTTTCATCTACTCTTGTCAAGCAAGAGAAGTGGCTGTGGGAGGGAGACCCATGGAGCATGTTAACTCAGGTCTGCCTGTAGTACTGCCTCTGACTTTGGTTTTTGGTTGAACCTGCTTTGTTTGGCAGCTGGGTACCAGGCACTCCACCACCACTGATGCCTCTGGCAGCCAGGACATCTTGTGGTGGGTATCAGTAGTGTGCCAGGTTTTTTCAGTGGACAAATGCTGCATGTCCAGCACAAGTTCTTCAGATCAATAATTCACTGATGGGCAGCTCGAGGGGTTGGTAAGAGCATGGAGCCTGACTTCTTGCTCTGCTTATTGCAAAGGGTGAAAGGAACAGCAGGCCTGAATTGCTGAGCTCTGTCATCATCTCACTACAGTAAGTGTGAGTATTAAATGCTGTGGGAGGACAGGACCACTTTGGGGGAATGCTGAGCTCTTGGACTTGCCAACCACTTGGCAGTGGGCATGGGAGATGGGACCAGTTCCCACCACAGTGCCACCCATCCACAAAATAGGAGAATTCTAATCTTCATCCTGTTATTTTTTATCATCTTTTTGAAGACAAGCAGGCTCTCCTGGATGCTTTGTAGGTCAGTTAGCTCCAGATACATTGCAGGTTAAGCAGCAGCAAGTAAGGTGCAAATATGTGAAGGTTTTCCTGATTTAGCTCCTCTTTGGAAAGTGCAGGGTGGGAAGATAGCTGAAATGCACCAGTGAAGCCTGCAAGGAGAGGAGACCTTCTGGCTCTCTACAACTCCCTGAAAGGAGGTTGGAGCCAGGTGGAGATCAGGCTCTTCTCCCTATTAAGAAGTGAGGAAATAGCCTCAAGTCACCCCAGGAGAGGATTAGGTTGGACAAAAGGAACAACTTCTTCTCCAAAAGGGTTGTGAAGCTCTGTTGTGAAGGAGAATGGAGGCTCTGCTCAGATTGTTGCTTGAGGCACCAGGGTTAGTTTGGCTTTTCTTGGTGGAGTGTTTTCTTTTGTCTTTTACACAGATGTGCTCACCCAGGGAGTTTCCTCTGACCTTGGAGACATTCAGGCTGGCTTAGCAATCATCTCAGATTTTATTCAAGCTCTGAAAGTGAGCAGCAGTGTTTGCACAGACATCACTGGGATATGGAGCTGGCTTCTGAGATGTTTGTCCTGTAAAGACTCTAATGACATTGTGCTGCTTTCACTCCTGCTACAGGGCTGCACCCTATCACAACCAGACCTTTGTATCAGTAACAGCTATCATCTGCCAGCCCTACCCAGTGCCTGATCATCTTCCTTAACCTTCACTTCCCTGCAATTAGAAAAAGCAGTATTAAAATTCCTCCCCAGACCTTTCTTTCCCAAAGGCAACGATTTGAGGCTTCAAAACCACCAGCAGCTTTTAGAAGAGCAGAAATCAGAAGAACTAAAATGCAAAAGGAAAGAGAGGAAGCTCATGGTGTTCATCAGTCTACCAGCTTCAGTCTTCTTCAATATCTTCATCAGTGACCTGGTTGAAGGGACAGAGTGGACCCTCTAATGTAGGCAAGCTGAGAGGAGTGACTGACCCCCCATCAGGCTGTGCTACTGTCAGAGACTGAGATAAACAACATGTCCCAACACCTCAGAAAAAAAACCAGAACAACCCAAACTTGTTTTGAGCTAAATTTCTGAGAAATGCTAAGCAAACATCCTCACTGTCCCAAAAACCCCCTCCTCAGACCCCCAAGAGCACCCCAATATGCAACAGCTGGACAAGAGACCAGGCAGGGAAGGCAGAGTGAGCTTGTGCATGCTACCCTGGGAGCACCTGCCTGACTGCTCAGCTTGCATGGGCCAAAAGATCCCCATTCTGCACCACCACACCTGGAGCTGAGCTCCTCTCACCTAACACACACAGGAGGGGCAGGCTTCCTGTTGTGACAGGTGATGCTGATCCTGACCCAACCACAGTCTGGCAGCTCCTGGTTTATCCACAGCAGTGATCATTTCAGAGAAACCGTCTGGACAAGGGGGCTCAACCCTGGAACCCCCCTACCACATTGAGCATGCCCAGCACCACTGGACAGTGGGCCTGGCTAAGCAAATCACTCCTGGAAAATGCTAAGTGATCCTCAGAAAAACCTGCCTGTTCAATGAGGCAGGGAAAAGAAAAGAAGCTCCAACAGGCTGATGGAACCTTCCCCACCCACTCTCTTCAAATGGACTTTTGGGATGCCGAATGATTCTGGGGTGAGCTCTCTTCTCTCTGTGTGGGGGTATTTCTTTCTTTCCTTTCTCTTTCCTCCCCCCCTACCTCTCTTACTTTCTCCTTCTCCCTCCCCTTGTCTAAGCTGTGTGACTGCAGTAAAGCCAGCCTATGAGTTTGACACACTTTGTGCCTTAGTTCTGTGCCCAAGGATCTGAACCTCCCACACCTGGGATTCCCCTGGACTGGGACAGCTACCATTCAGTGAGAGCTGGACAGCCAGGCAGAGAGGAATGCCATGAAGTTGGACATCAGCAAGTGTAGAGCCTGGGGAAGAATAACCCCCTGCACCTGTGCAGGTGAGGGGCTGACCTGCTGGGAAACAGCTCCGTGGAGAAAGACCTGGGGCCTCCTGGGGACAACAGGTCTGCCATGAGCCAGCGAAGTGCTCTTGTGGCTCAGAAAGGCAATGGTCTCCTGGGGTGCATTCACAAGAGTGTGGCAGCAGGTCGAGGAAGGTTCTCCTCCCCCTCTACTCTGCCCTAATGAGGACACATCTGGAGCAGTGGGCCAAGTTTGGGGCTCCCCAGTTCAAGAGAGGCAGGGAACTGCTGGAGAGAGTCCAATGGAGGCTACAAAGATGCTGAGGGGTGTGGAGCATCTCTGTGAGGAGGAAAGGCTGAGAGCCCTGGGGCTGAGGGCCTGCAGAAGAGCAGCCCCAGAGGGCATCTGATCAATGCTCAGCAAGAGCTAAATGGTGGGGGGCAAGAAGATGGGGCTAGATTCTTCTTGCTGGTGTCCAGTGACAGATCAAGGGGCAATGGACACGAACTGAAACCCAGAAGGTTCCATCTGAAGGTGAAGAGAAACTTCCTTTGTGTGAGGGTGCTGGAGCCNCCCTTGTCTAAGCTGTGTGACTGCAGTAAAGCCAGCCTATGAGTTTGACACACTTTGTGCCTTAGTTCTGTGCCCAAGGATCTGAACCTCCCACACCTGGGATTCCCCTGGACTGGGACAGCTACCATTCAGTGAGAGCTGGACAGCCAGGCAGAGAGGAATGCCATGAAGTTGGACATCAGCAAGTGTAGAGCCTGGGGAAGAATAACCCCCTGCACCTGTGCAGGTGAGGGGCTGACCTGCTGGGAAACAGCTCCGTGGAGAAAGACCTGGGGCCTCCTGGGGACAACAGGTCTGCCATGAGCCAGCGAAGTGCTCTTGTGGCTCAGAAAGGCAATGGTCTCCTGGGGTGCATTCACAAGAGTGTGGCAGCAGGTCGAGGAAGGTTCTCCTCCCCCTCTACTCTGCCCTAATGAGGACACATCTGGAGCAGTGGGCCAAGTTTGGGGCTCCCCAGTTCAAGAGAGGCAGGGAACTGCTGGAGAGAGTCCAATGGAGGCTACAAAGATGCTGAGGGGTGTGGAGCATCTCTGTGAGGAGGAAAGGCTGAGAGCCCTGGGGCTGAGGGCCTGCAGAAGAGCAGCCCCAGAGGGCATCTGATCAATGCTCAGCAAGAGCTAAATGGTGGGGGGCAAGAAGATGGGGCTAGATTCTTCTTGCTGGTGTCCAGTGACAGATCAAGGGGCAATGGACACGAACTGAAACCCAGAAGGTTCCATCTGAAGGTGAAGAGAAACTTCCTTTGTGTGAGGGTGCTGGAGCCCTGGAGTAAGCTGCCCAGGGAGGCTGTGGAGTCTCCTTCTCTGGAGAGATTCCAGATCCAGCTGGACATTGTGATCCTGGGTAAGGTGCTGTGGGTGACCCTGCTTTAGCAGGGGGGGATTGAACTGGATGATCTGCAGAGATTCTTTCCAACCCCCACCGTGCTGGGATTGTGCGAAACTCAGGCTGCATCAAGAACGTAACCACTTCAGGTATTGCACCCTTTTATTTGTTCTTTGGCTGGAACAAGTCAGAGATGTTTGTTTGTTCAACACCTTTTAGAAGAGGCAGCATTTAAAAAGAATCTCCACTGGATTAGATTCATGATCTGCAATCAAATCCTAAACAAGTCCCCTCTAAGCTCTACACAAACTTTGTGCCACAGAAGCTTTTTGCTCGACTCGCTGCGCATTTGAATTTCATGAACGTGAATGTGAGAGGTGTATCTTCTGGGGGATGAAAAACACCCCAGATAGAGGTCAGATATTGTTCTGGTGCATGGCAAATATCATCAGCCTAAGTGGAAAAGGAGCTTATGGTGGATCCTGTCCATAAGGCAAGCAGATTCCATGCACTCACAGAAGATGCTGCAAAGTAAAAAGATTCCATTCTCTCTCCAGGGCTTATTTCTCTAGGAGTAGAAAAGATAAACTTAATGGCTACTGAGGTCCTCCACCACTTCCAGATCTCACATTTGCAGCTCTCACTCATATGACCACTGACAGCTAGCAGCAAGGAATGGAGAGCAATGATAACTCAGCCCAGCACCAGCTCGTGGGAGCTCTCTGCCTCCTCAGCAAAAGAAGGCTCTTTGCAGGCAGCAGATGCTGCTGCTCACAAACCTCATCACTGAGCTACCACAGCACCAGGCTCTTGTCTTTTATAAAAAGTCCTACTTACATGTGTTACCCCATTCTTAATCTTTCTCTTTCTAAGTAGCTGTGAGAACCTCAGGTCCCATCTTCAGACATGACTTAGTTTCAGACCAGAAGTGCTGAAGCACCTTAGGATGCACATAAGCAGCAATATGGAAGCAGAAATCACAACCCTCTCACCAAAATCAAACCTGACAGCTAGCAAGACCAAAGGCATTTTGGAAATCTACTGCATGCCCCAAAAGACCTGGGACCATGGCCAGGGGACTCAAACACCATGGAGAAACTCAATGGCTTGCTGCCTAAATGAATTCCTCCAACATCTGAACCTTGATGACCATCCTCATGCCTCTCAGGAGCCTGGCCAGGCTGGACACTGTCAGTTCAGTATTATTGCTCCCAGCTCCAAAATCTCCATCAAAACACAGCACCACAAAGGGCTTTCTCTTTTTGCTGTACCATTTAGTGTCTTATCAACCTCCCTGGCTGATGTCTGAAACCGAGACAACAGCATCCAAGTGGGGGGACACAACCCAAACCCCTGAGTTTGTATTTGTCATTGAAACAGCTGAGCTCTGTGAGAAGCAGAAACAGGTTTTAAGTGCTCCATAATGTCCAGCTGCTCTAACCCTCCTCCACGACCTCGCTTCACAGCCCTTTGGGGGAAGAAATTGTTCCTCGTGGTCAACTTAAATCTCTCCTGGGGCAGCTTGAGGCCATTTCCTCTTGTCCTATCACTTGTTAATAGGGAGAAGAGACTGACTCCCACCTGGCTCCAACCAGAAGAAGCAAAAGCAAAATGTAAGTAATCTGCTCTAGTTCTCCTTCATAACCCTAGCTTCATTGTAAAGGAATAGGTTTTGTTTTGATTTGGTTTGGGTTTTTTTTCCCCTGTGGAATACAAACATCTCCATCAAGCTCAGCCATCGAAATGACTCTATTAAATCCATGCTGCCTTTTGTCCTTCAGCTGTTCTGTCTTTAAGCTGTATCTAGATGTTTATCTACAGAATTCAATACATATTTATTTGTTTGGGTACTTGGGGGCCTTTTAATAGATGTCATCTGCCTTTGAAGGGTGATTTTGCTTGGCGCTGACTCTCCACCAGCAGTCTTTGCTGACTAATCAAGATGTAGCTTTGTCCTGCTCTTGTAGCTGGAGGGGATTTTTGCAGCTCTGGAGGGTTTTGCCGTTCATTGGGATGCTTTGTTGGTGTGTTGTGCACCTGCACAATGTCAAATACATATTTCTCTCAGGCAACCAGCACGAGAACAAGAGGACACAGTCTCAAGCTGTGCCAGGGGCAGTTTAGGCTGGAGGTGAGGAGAAAGTTCTTCACTGAGAGCGTCATTCCCCACTGGAATGGGCTGCCCAGGGAGGTGGTGGAGTCACCGTCCCTGGAGGTGTTCAAGGCAGGTTTGGACGTGGCACTTGGTGCCATGGTCTAGTCTCAAGGTCTGTGGTAATGGGTTGGACTTGATGATCTTTGAGGCCTCTTCCAACCTTGCTTATACTGTGATACTGTGTGATATTGCCCACAGCAGCATTTAGTACACTTCCTGATGTCAATCTAAAGGCACTAACTCAAGATCTTAATTGCAGGACTTACCTGGATGCTGCCTCACCTACATTTCCTTCCCCCCCCGCCCCCAATTTTATTTTCTGTGTCAAATAACACCCAGTCTTTGGAATACAGCTAGAATATTGGTTTCTCTGTGACCCTAGGAAACAAAACCAACAACATTGTGTAATGATTATTGGTCTGGAGAAAGCACTTCCAAGTGTGTCTTCTTCTCTGCCTGCTAAACACTTACCAGAGTGTCCTGACAAGTCACCTTTATAGAATAAAAAGGTTCTTTATAGAACCTTTATATTCTTTGTAGAATAAAAACATTTAAGGGTGGACCAGAGGATCCTGGGGGTCCCTTCCAGTATGGCCCTCTGGGATGAAGAATCGTGGTGGGGGTTGGAAGGGACCCCTGGAGATCATCTAGTCCACACCCCTGCCAAAGCAGCTGTTTGAAGGCTCTCATTTGTTGGACCATAAGGGTAAAGGCAATGTACAGGTAAAAATACTGCCTGAAAGCTACACTTATGAGATGAATTCAAACCATCTCAGTACCATGTGCTGTGCTTTGGGAGCATAACCTTTTTATGTAGCTGATTATTGAGCTGCTACTACCCTTAATCAGTCAGCAATTGAACGTAGAGCTGAAGCTCAGATGCTCTCCCTTGATTTCCAAAGCCCTGCACTGGAATCAATCCTGGCAATTTGTCAGCCCTGGCCTGAAAATGAGCAGTCTGAAACCCTCTGAAGCTGGTTTCTTGGTGTAGAGGCCATGAGGGGTGGTAGATGCTCTTGTCAAACAGATGGCAAAGCACCTGGCTGGCTGGCTGGAGAAGTTCAACAAAGGCAGGTGCAGACATCTTTACCTGGAGAGGAACAACCCTCAGCACTAGGGCAGGTGAGGACAAGACCTGCTGGAACATTTCTTTGCTGTGAGGGTGTTGGAGCCCTGGAGCAGGCTGCCCAGACAAGTTGTGGAGTCTCCTTCTCTGGAGATATTCCAAAGCTACCTGAACATTGTGATCCTGGGCAAGCTGCTGTGGGCAACCCTACTTTAGGAGGGGGATTGGACTGGATGTTCTCCAGAGGTCACTTCCAACCCCCACCATGCTAGATGTAGAGATGGGTAGGGAGAGGGAAAACCTTTGGTCTGTATTTAATGTAAGTGGTTTTTTTTTTTCCCCAGTCACTTGTAGACAGTTGTTAGTCTTTTCTTCATGCTCAGGTGCTGATGGAATTTGCCCTCTGAGTTTACAGTGGAGTCTCAGCTAGGTGAGATCCCAAGGAGTCAGTTTGCTATCCTGTTATTGCTGTGCTTTTTGAGCATATAAACACATCAATGTCTAAGGTAGCAATGTGGATGCAGCAGAGAGAGTGAAGAGCAGAGCCCTCACCTCCAGGACAAATGTTCTTTGCTTTGCCTATGTGCTGAATCCAGAAGTTTTTGTGCTTTTAGGAGTAATCAGACAGCAACAGCCAGACTTAAGTCCAGCTGTTGAGGTGACAGGAGGCTTTGGGTGTCTCGACACCCAGGCAGCATGCTAGCAGAGCTGGAGAGCCCAAAAGATGGCACTATTTGTCTGCTGCACTGTAAAGCAAATCCCTTCTCCAAAGCAAATTCATTCACTATTGAGCCACTCTCAAAAACATTCTTTTCTCAAGGCTTTACATAGGGTAAAGTCTATTATTTATAAAGGCCAAATTACTGCCCCCCTTCCCCTCCTCCCCCCATCCCCAAAAAAAAAAAAAGGGGAGGGGGTGGTGGATAAAAAAGCCTTCAGCTGAAAAATCTCTCTGAACTAATAGCACATCATTGTGATGAAAAATAACATGCGTGCAGGGAAGGAGTTTTTCCTCAGTTATTAATGGCTGATGTTTGTTGTATTGTTGTGTTTAGTCCAAGAAGCCTTGATGGATAGAAGCAGCTTTTTTCAACACCAGTGGCCCTTCAGCTGGCGTTTTAATGCGTTCTAGGAGGAGTCAGCCAGTCTCAGGATGTTAGGGATTGGAGCACAGGGGGTTAGAAGTCGGGAGGGACCTCCAGAGATCGAGTCTGACCTCCAGAGGTGATCGAGTCTGACCTCTAGAGATCATCCAGTCCAACCTCCCTGCCAAAGCAGGATCCCCTAGGGCAGTGCCCACAGGAGGGTTTGGAAAATCTCCAGAGAAGGAGACTCCACAGCCTCTCTGGGCAGCCTGTTCCAGGGCTCCAGCACCCTCACTGTGATGGTTTGAGGCTAATTGGAGTATTTTAATGAGAGAAATTAGAACTTTGGTTGTGAAAAGAAAATCATGATGAAGTCTTTATCATTCATTGGTTTACTGAGAGGGATAAAAAGCCAAAATGGAAATAATTTTGGGCAGTTTGCTCTGTGTTGCTGGATTTATTCACCTCCTCTGTTCTAATATCTCTCCATTAAGCTTGGCTAACAGAAAACAATGTAAGCTTTGCTGCTTGTTTTGTTTGTCTGTCTGGGATAGAGAGGGAGAAAGAGAGTGGTAGCTTTGAGCCCCTTCTGGGCAGTCTCTGTCCAGGAGGGAGTTTGGATTTCTGTATTATTTCCACTTTGTATACAATTGTAAATATATTGGCTATGTATGTTTGTAAATTTAGCTTTGCTGTAAATACAGCTTCACCTTACTTCCAAGCTGTCTGAGCTAGCCTGGTAAATTTCAATAGCCTGTAGGGGGGAAGTTCCTAACCCACCACACTCACCATAAAGAAGTGTCTCCTCATGCTGAGGTGGGACCTCCTGTGCTCTAGCTTGTGCTCATTGTTCCTTGTCTCACTGGGCACCACGGAAAAGAGTCTGGTAGAATATTTAACATTCCCTCTAATAATGCAGAAGGGAAGCTGCAGGCTGTGAGAGAGGGGTCAGGCATGGGTACTGCCATCCCTGAGCAAAGCTCAGGGTGCATTTGGGTGCTACCAAGATGGGAGCATCTCAAGCATAGACCCTAAGCCCTTAGCATGCAGAGGTTCAGAAAGCTGCTAATGTTAAAGGGAAGTTGCAAGCCCTGAGAGCAGGGTCAGACATGGGTGCTGCCATCCCTGAGCAAAGCTCAGGGTGTATTTGGGGTGCTACCAGGGTGGGAGCATCCCCAGCACAGCCCCTGACACCTTAGCAGAGAGAAAGTCAGAAATTAGCTAAGGCAGACATTAGGTCTTGCTGGAAGGAGAAGGCTGCTGACCCTGTGGTCATTGTGAAAGGTTCTTCCCTTTCTGCAGAGGGAAAGTGTCTTCCTCAGAGCTGGGCACTGCACCTGAGGCAGCTCACCTCTGGTTCTCCAGCTCTGAGTCTGATGAAATAGAAGATGATTTAAGCAAGTCGTCTTTGATGCTGCTTCTTGGCTGCCCTTTACCTTGCCATGGGGAGTCAGGATGTGTCTGTCCAGAGTGGGACCTGCCTTTAACACCTGTGTGAGGTAAATCCCCAGGAAGAAGATCCCATTTGAAGGCCATTTTCAAAAGGAGATTAAAAAAACTTTATTTTTAATCCCTTGGACTGCTATTGACTGTAAAAGTGCATCCTCTGGATGCTTTTTGGCAGCTTTGTCTGTGCCCAGATCTCTCTTCCCCTGCCAGACAGGTGAGCAGTTGTGCTGTCTGCTGGCTGGAGACCTTTGGAGACCAGTGGCGATAGCTCCTGCGTGGCTTAATGCTCCAGACCAAGCTCAGTGCTGTGCATACAGATGTCTGGTGGAGGACTGGGGTGGCCTGGCTCTGTGGGTTATTTGGAGAAGCAGCTCTGTCATGCCCTGAGTTCCTGCAGACTGGTTGGGCTGGTGTTGCAGGGCACTGAAACCTTCCTGCCCCAGCCTCTGCCTGATGACAACAGTTCTGCCTAGGGTAACATCCCTGTAACTGGCTGTGGCAGCTCAAGGAATGAGCATTTAAAGCTGGAGGGAGCAAAGACACTAGGCTGAGAGATCTAAAGGCACTTCTGTTCCCTGGGGAGCTCACTTAGCCCGATTGCTTAATTGCAGGTGATAATGCAGTGGTTGTTTGATCTGACAACGTCTATGATGCAGCTCCAAATGGGCTGAAAAGCTCGAGAGTAGCTCAACGGGAGATGAAAGACCCCAGCAAAGATGATGGGATGAGAACAAAGTTATTTCATTAAGAAAATGCAGGAATAAAGGAATTGAGCTTTTCAGGCCAGCCTCGTTAGGAACCTAGGCAAATTAGGTTTTGGTTTATTAAATAGCATTTAGTCCAGGGGAAAAAAAAAAACATCATCCTGCAGAATGCTTCTAAGAATGAAATACAAATAAAAGCTAAGAGAAAGTGTTTCTTCACTTTCCTGCTGCCCTTTCATGCAACTCTGACATCTCTTGCTTTTAGCTTTTAAAGACCTGAGGCCATTTGTTTAAACAACAACCTGGAACTGAGCTCATCCGTGTGGAAAGTGTCCAGAAAAGGGCAAGGAAGCTGGCAAAGGCTCTGGAGAGCAGGGCTGGTAAGGAGCAGCTGAGGGAACTGGGGGGGTTTAGACTGGAGAAAAGGAGCCTGAGGGGAGACCTCATGGCTCTCTGCAACTACCTGAAAGGAGAGTGCAGTGAGGTGAGGGTTGGTCTCTTTTCTCAAGGGACAAGCTTTAGGACAAAGATAATGGCCTCAAGTTGCATGAGGGGAGGTTTAGGTTGGAGATTAGGAATGATTTCTTCCCTGCAAGAGTGAGGCATTGGCACAGGCTGCCCAGGGAGGTGGTGGAGTCACCATGCCTGGAGGTGTTCAAGAAACCCCTGGACATGGCACTTTGGGATATGGTTTAAATAGCCATGGTGGTGCTGGGTTGACAGTTGAACTTGATGATCTTGGAGGCCTATTCAGCCAAGACAATTCCATAATTGTATGATTCTGTGAAATCTGCACCTTCCACCCAATGATCTTGGGTGATCCAATAGCTTCAGAACAGTAAAGTCAGTGAAGATGCTTTCCAAGAGTCTCTTTGTGGGGAAGAGTCTCTCCCACTGACTGCATTTTTGTTTCTGAAGGCTAATTTGCAGTGGTGCATCTGCAGCAGCATACCTGTGGATTTTACTGAGGACAATGCAGCATGTGCAGATCTGCCTGGGTGGAGACTGATGTGGGAAAGGGAGGGTTAAGCACACTTAGCTTTTCTATCCTTTCCATGCTCAGGATTCTCTGCACATCGTGGCTGGGTGCCAGCCCTCTGATTGGGATGCAGGGCTCCTCACTGCCCTTCTTCTGCCTTTAGCCTGTGGCACACATTGTGAGGAAGATGAGATAGAAATAAAGATCTTTTAGCCAGCTGACTGGGATGCAAACTCAGAGTCTTTTGGCACAGGCACAGATCTGTTGTCAACAATCAGTAAAGGGCTTGTGAATGCAGATCAATCATAGAATCATAGACTGGTAAGGTTGGAAGGGACATCAAAGATCATCTAGTTCCAACCCNCCAAGGCACATACCACAGAATCCCGGTGTGGTGGGGCTGGAAGTGACCTCTGGAGATCATCCAGTTTAACTCCCTTGCTAAAGCAGGGAGCAGCTTTCCCAGGACCACAGCTTCCAGGCGCGTTTGGGATCTCTGCAGAGAAGGAGATTCCACATCCTCTCTGGGCAGCCTGCTCCAGAAGAAGCTTCTGTTGAAGGTTCTACAAAGGTTTCCATTTTGCAATGGCAGTGACCTCTCAGAGCACCTCCTGTAGCCATGACAAAGCTCCAGGACTCTGGTGGACAGAGACCATGCTCATGTTTTTCCACACTGTCCCCAAGCCATGGAGCTGAAGGATCAGCTCTAGCACCCAGCCTGTGCTGAACGTGCAGGGATGTATGTGGGTGTTGGACTATCTGCGTTGGAACGTGATGGAGATGTCAGTTGTGCTGCTGGCTGTTACAAAGCCCAAATGAGTTCTTCCAGAGACTGACAAAAATAGCCTGGGTCCCATTAATTTCAGATCCCACGAGATGCCTGTCTTCATTTTTAGGCAGCTAAATACTTCTGCACATCTCCCTCTCTGTGCTCCTTGAGCTGGGGACTGATCTGGCACATCAAACTTCAGCTCAGACATTTCTAGATCTGAGCAGCTTCTAAAATGAGAAGCAGAACTTCTCAGACCCTGTGATGAGGTCAGAATTGCTCATGCCAGGGAGAAAGTAATTTGTGGAGACTTGTAGATGTTTTAAATTTCTTTTGAAAACATATCTTGGAGGGCTTTTGTTGTAGTTGGTTTGCTTTGTTGTATGAGGCTTTGGGTTTTGTTTATTTTTTTCCCCCCATTTATGCTAAAGTGAGAGGCAGGAGAGATTTCTATCAACACAAAAAGCATATTGGGAATTGCTTGGGTCAAATAATTTTGCCCTTTGGTAAAATGATGCTTTAGGAATATTATCACAGACATTGGTTATATTAGCAATCTGTTTATCCAGGTAACTGAGAGGCAAATGTAGCCTGCTGGCTTCTCAGGAAGACAAAGACAGAGTGGAGGATGTTTATACGATCCTGCATATAAATGACTTATTTATTTTGATAAGATTTTACTGGAATCCCAGAAAGAGATTGGACATATAGCTGTAAAATGCTTATCAGCATGAAATAATGCTACTTTGCCTGCCTCGTGTGCTGCCTAGTTGGTAATGCTGATCTAGATGGATGGCTTTGGTGGAGAGACAACCTGCATCAGAGTGGCACTGTGGTTAAATCCTGTGACCCCTCCATGCTGGGTGTGGGGTAGTGAGGGTGCTCAGGGGAAGGTGAGCACTCAGGTCTATCACCTTGGCCCAGTATCAATAGAAACATTCATTTGTGCCTTGATTTTCACCAGCACTGTAGAGGGGGATGCTTCTGCTCCACACCCCCCAGGTTTTGGGGATGTCTCCTACATGGCAGTTAGCATGAGCAGAGCAGGTAGATGAACATCTGGCACCTTTCTCCAAGAGGAGATCTGGGTGGATGTGACAAATGGGCATGTTAGTATGCAGAAGAGAAGAGAAAGTGTGATAGGAGAGCCATGGTGGATTTGCTCAGACAGCCTAGCAGGCTCCTGGGGTAGCTCTGGTTTTGGGGTGCAAGGGCAAACTTGCAGTGTTTGGCTGGCTCCTTATTTCTGGGTGTTGATCTTGTTTCATCCAGCACTGCAGTTGCTTTGCCCTTGAGGTGGGACCTGAACTTGGGGAAGTCTGATAGACTGCAGGGCTGGTTGTCCTTGCTCCAGGTCATTCCCATCCAGGCATCTCAGGCTGGAGGAGTTTGTGTTGTTTGACCAGAAGGCTCTGGGCAGATCTTAAAGCAGTGTTCTGATACCTGAAGAGTGCTACAGGAGAGCTGGGGAGGGGCTTTTTAGAAGAGCCTGTAGTAATAGGACAAGGGACAATGGTTTGAAACTAGAGCAGGGTAGGTTTAGATTGGTCATTAGGAAGAAATTCTTTGCTATGAGGGTGATGAGACACTGGAACTGGTTGCCCAGAGAAGTTGTGGATGCTTCATCCTCAGAAGTGTTTGAGACCAGGCTGGATAGGGCCTTGAGCAAACCTGGACTAGTGGAAGGTGTCCTTGCCCATGGCAGGAGGGGTCAGAACTGGATGATCTTTGAGGTCCCTTCCAACTCAAACCATTCTGGGATTCTCTGATCTCTGCTTTGGTGAGTACCAGAGCAATGCTGGTAGAGATCTTCCCTTGCATTGTTACTGAGTGGTTTGGGTGGTGCTAGAAGCCATGCAGAATGGGTTATTAGGTTTGTCTAACTTAAAAAGGAAAAAAAAAAAGTAAATTACAAAAAGGGAAGGAAAGAAGGGAACCTAATCTCCCTGAGAATGAAAAATTGCTTAGAATCTGCTGTCAAAACAGCAAGGCTACAATGGCACTTGTGCAATTACAGGGATTGTGCATGCAGGAGTGATGAGACTTTTACAGATATGAGAAATGAGAGAAAGGTCTTTAAAATCACACTTTAGTTTTACTTCATAATTATGTGGATCCAGGACGATGCATCACAGAGATCTCTCGGCACTGAAGTATGAAATTGTTTGAGCATTTATTTTTATCCAGAAGCGGTGCCATGAGCAATGCTTCAGAACAGCCTGAATTGACTGGAATTCTATTAGTCATGTCTCTATTAAAAAGGCAGTAATTAATTCAGGAGATTTAGAAGGTTTTGATTTTCATCTCTGAAAAGCTGAAGGGTCAAAACATAAATTAGGGTAGCACCTAGCAGTGCTGAACACCCAGGCTGTGTAAGGATTAATGGTGCTCATGTGGAGTAGTAAACTGCTGAAATGTGTGGTGAGGAATGGAGAATTTGTGCACCTGGTAACAGTGGTTGTGGAATAGTGTGGAGGGATTGAGGAATGACAGGATAATGATAAATGAAGGATGCACTGGGTTCAGTTTTGGGCCCCTTACTTCAAGAAGGTTATTGAGAGGCTGGAGCTGGTCCAGAGAAGGGTAATGAAGCTGATGAAAGGCCTGGAGAACAGGGCTGGTGAGGAGCTGCTGAGGGACCTGGGGGCGTTCAGCCTGGAGAATGAGAGGCTGAGGGGAGACCTCATTGCTCTCTACAACTCCCTGAAAGGAGAGTGGAGACAGGTATCAGCCTCTTCCCTCAGGCTGGAAGTGATAGGACAAGAGCATAGGGATTCAAATTGCCCCAGAGAAGGTTTGGTTGGACATGAGGAAGAATTTCTTCCCTGAGAGGATTGCCAAGGCCTGGCCCAGGCTGCCCAGGGCAGTGGTGGAGTCCCTATTCCTGGAGGGGTTTCAAAGCCATGGAGATATGGTGCTGAAGGGTATGGTTTAGTGGTGATCTGGCAGTGGTGGGTTAATGGTTGGATTGAATGATCTTGAAAGTGTCTTCCAACCAAAATGATTCAATGATTCTATGACTCTGTTATTTATAATGTTGTCATGGGAGCCTGAGCCACAATTTGGCATCACAGCTTCTTATTATTGTGGGGACACTGTCACTGTCCAAAGAAGTTAAACACATCTTTTGCCTCACCTATCTGCAAAGGAAAGGCAAAGTATCCCATGGGAGGGAGTTTTAAGAGCTACTGTTAGTGAAAAAAACTTCAAATTCTTCCTATGAAAGGTACCAAATAGCTTAAAGAGTGTCATTATTCTGCATACCACTGTGTAAAAGCTGCAAATTGCCTTTTGTCTGAAGTGTAACAGGCTGTACTTAACCACTCACACCTGCTGACTGCTGAGACTCAACCGGAGCATCACTGTCCATAATAGAAATAATTAATCCCTGGGAAGAGGTATTCCAGGTAAGCCTGAATTTCTTGCATTGTATGCAGAGGCATGAAAAGTTGATAGCCTTTGACAATAATTTTCTGTTGTTACTCCAAGAGGTAGGCTTGAAAAGTTTCAGATGCTTGATGCTGAGTGATTGGGCTCTTCAAAGCAGCCAGCGTGGTCACTGCTGCGCTCTGTGATCAGGAGCTGAAGCACCACGTTCAGAAAGGCACAGCCACACACAGAGACTCACACAGTATGGAAGGGGTTAGAAGGGACCTCTGGAGATCATCCACCCCAAGCCCCCTGCCAAGGCAGGTTCACCTAAAGAAGGTCACACAGGAACAGGTCCGGGCAGGTTTGGAATCTCTGCAGAGATGGAGACTCCATCTCCTGTCTGCGCAGCCTGTTCCAGTCCTTCATCACCCTTAAATTAAAGAAGGTCCTCCTCATGTTTAGATGGAACTTCTTATGTTGCAGTTTGCATCAGAAATCTTTTGTCTCCTGGCTTTCTTGCCATGGCTCATGTTTGGTGGTTCATTGTTTCTGGGGCAAGCACAGCACATGTGGACTCTCACTAAGAGATGTTGATTTGGTTTTCTTTTTAGCTGGTGCAGGTATTACAATGTGTTAAACCAAAGGATTTCAGCCTCATGAGGGGTGTGCAGGGGGGAGCCACAGCACTGTGTTTTCTGAGGAACAGGGGATTGGGTATTTTGGGAAGTCAATACGTAGGCTGGAAGCTGTTCTGCTTGTTTTGGAAAATTCAGCTGTTACTCATGCTGAAGGATGTGAAGCATCTCTCTCCAGATACAGTCTCTTCCCACTCTCCTCCTTCTTGTCCCTTCTGGAGATACTCTCTTGCAGATGCCCATTTTAGACCTGCTTCCCAGGAGCATGCTCTACCTTCTGCTTTTTCTACTTTCTTACCTGCTGAGTTATCAGTTCTTGTCCACAGACTTCCTTGCTTATCTGACAGTACCAGGCACAAGTGTGGGGATGGAGGACAACTCACCACCTTGTGATGGTTTGGGAGTTACCTGCCTCCCCCCACTCTATGAAAATCACCCAGGCTAGACTCAGATGGCTGGAAGTTAAGGACTGAAGTTCTATTTACAGCTTAGTGCAATTTACAACCAGATATTTACACAATAT
>WBNM01029876.1:0-155000 GCA_013399055.1 Ramphastos sulfuratus
GGCTCTAGAACTGTACACAGTATACCCTAGATACCTTTATTATATGTGGACATTTAGTCCCAATCCATCCCATCTAGCATTAAGCACTTAATTCAAGTACATATATAGGGTGTCCCATTTTGAAACTTAGATAGGATGAATTCAAGTCCCTCAGGTGATCATTAAAAGAGCACAGACAAGAAGATGTTCATACTTATCTCTAAGCAACACCCTGGCCCACCAGCCATCTTGGCAGAGGGAAAAAAAAAAACAGAGGAGGGAGTCATGGGTCCACAGAGAAAACTGCAGGCAGCTGAAGCATCATTCCCATTTCATATAAGGAGTAGAGGCAGTAGCATCAATTTATCAAGTGTCCAAATATATTGACTCATCAAAGGTTATACTGAATAAGTGCTAAGCAGGATACAGCTTGAAAGAAATTAGCGTCTTGTAATAACTAAGGATAAAAGAGTCTAAAATATCCAACTATATATAATATCTATGAAATTAAGTTGCATAATGTAATGACATGTTATGCTACCATTAACACATTATAACTGTGTAATTTGGAAGGCTAATTTTTTTTTTCGTAAAACCACTTAACTACATAAAATTGAAAATAATGATTATTGTAACTACTTCCATTTTTTGTCTGTAGAAGTTCAAAATTAAATATGCCATATACTGTTATTTTATGGAGAAGTGTAATTTTATGAAATGACCATATAACATGTACTGTAATTATTGACATAAAAATGCTAAATACATAAATCATTATATATAAAATCTGTTATAACACATTAACTTTACTAGCACCTGAGGTAAGTCACTCAGCATCTCATTGACTTAACACCCAGAGTTGACCAAGGAATTCAGATAAGATGACAGGAAATTGCAAATCTCAGCTAAAATATAAAATATTCATATCAAGGTAGCCTTGGATCTGAAACTTCTCCATTCTGTTTTCTTTGCACTTTCAAATATCTATTTATTTCTAATCTTTGAAGATCAACATGGAAAACAGCAAAATCTAGCAGGTCACGCAGATGGCCCTTTTAGTCTAGTCATTTTTTGCAGCTGGGTTCCCATCAGTCCTTTGGAGACTATTCAACTGCCTAACCCAGCTCATTTTCAGGAAATTTTTTTCTAATATTCAGTCTAATTTTTTCTCTATCACTCCTGCTAATATGCTTTAAAAATTTAGACTGTTATCATTCTCCCCATATGTCTTACTTACGACTGTGTGAAATTATATGTATACACGTCTTCCAGCCTCATAACCGTTTCTATTAGTCTTCTCGGAACTCCCTGTAAATTGTTGCTATCAATTAGAGAGGTCTTCTGCTCTGAGTCATAAATCCATATACATTTTGGCTACTTTGGGGAAACCAACCTTTCCTGCTCATGAATCAAAGTTATTAAAAGGAATATTTATTTCACGTCGGAATTATGTGAGAGAGAAAACTCAGTTGTCAAACCACCAGCAAAAGTGTGAGCTCATGATAAATTAAAGCTGATAAATAAATGCCAGTTCTCACATTTTTAGATTTGCCTGCATTCTGAAGAAATAAGAATTTAAAAAAAACAAAAAACAAAAAACCAAACACTTGTGTGGTTAAAAAAACTACAAAGACAAAAGAAATATTTGGAAAGCAATTACGTGCTAATGTCATAATGTGTTCTGACTTTCTAGTACTACAGCATTTTTAAATTGAAATATATCAAACAATAAAAGATATATGAAACCACGTAATTAGAATTTTTAAACACACTTCAAATTTTGCCATTTGAAATTTTGGCGATCCTGTGCATTCATAAGGAAAAATGTTTCACAGGTTAGTTTTTTGGGTTGTTTTTTGGTTTTTTATTTGGTTTTTTTTTTAATCAACTAATTTTTGAGGAGATAGAACTAGAAAAGCCACATTCACTCAAACAGTTCTTTCGTTGCACAGACTGAAGGATGATCTAAAGTTTCAAAGCACTTCTATTATACTCTATCCTCAGAGAATAGGGCTGATGCAGTAATAGACACAGAGGATTTTTCAGAAAAATATGGGAAAACAGTTTTTTGAGTTCTCATATACAAACTAAGCTTTGCAGTCTCACAAGGGGTAGATTTTACATTCTTAGTAAGCTAATGTTCATAAGAAATGTAATGAGTTGTGTTAGGTATAGGCAACTTGTTCATCTTGGGAGTTTGTAAGAACAGATTAGGATAGAAAGAGGAACAGGAATGTGCTCTTCTCTGGGGCTTCTCCTGAAGGTGTGTGTTGCCAGAAGCTGTTTTCAGCTGCTGCCTTTCAAACCCAGAAACTCACAAGAGTAGACATCTTGAAGGACGGGTGAGGGGTGGACCATCTATTCTGTGCTCCCTCATTGAATAGATGGTGATAAAGTGACTGTAGACCTCCTGCAGGTACCCTGCAGTGGGAATTGCCTGGAAAGATGGAGAACGAAGGGTTTTGTGGCCCCGGTTTCCTTTGTGCATCATTTCTTTCAAAGGACTTGTTCTGGTCTGTAAACTGTTCCCAACAGCAAAGCAGATCTGTCTTAGCCTCATCCACTTTGCATAGCTGAATGATACAACAGTGTTACAGATCTCCCCAACAAGCATGAGTGATGGCGCAAAGCCAACATAACTAGCACAGCATAACAAGGTCACCATTTCCCACTGATCTAAGACAAGTTTGCAGTGTGGTGGAAACATGAAGGACGAGAGTGCCATGCTGCAAAATTTCCTTAGAGAGCCTTTACAGAGGCACTGGTGTGCCCACTGTAGCATTTCCCCCTAGCAGGTGGTTATTTAATACTCGGGAGCCGCCACCAGTAGATTTTTCTTCTGTAAATCTGGTCTTTCTATCCAGCATATTAAGACAATCTTTATACTGCTTTACCAGGCACCAATTAAGGTATATATATCGAGTCCAGATACCAAGAGAACACCAAGTGAAGTATTTATATGAGATCTTTCACTAGATGTAATGCAGGCGTTCAGAAAAAAATTGTCCCAAACAGTTTTATTAGCATTCTTAACATTTTATACACCTAAATAATTTGTTTCATGATGCACTAACTTCACCCCCAAAATGTATTTTCTCAAGACTGTATATCTAAATGTCTCTGTAAATTCAGCTGAAATGATGGAAATCAGGTGAGTTTTAAAAACTGTTACTCTTTTCAACAAAGCAGTTGCAAGTGTTTAAATATGCTCTAAGAATCAAAAGCCAAGATGTTAACAAAAAAAAAAAATATTGTTAAAATGTTGACAGAAGCAGAATTTATTGAATTGAAAATGAATGCTGCCACTTAGAATGACTAACCTAGAATTGTGGAGGTGACAGTGGTGTCAGTATGCTAATAATACTCACTAATATTTTAATGCTAGATTTCGTGAGTATCAGGCCTGAACACAAATGGCTTTTCTTTTCCCTACGCAGTGTGCACATGCAAATCCCATTAATATCAGTGAGAATTAATATCAAGAGGAGACTATAGATCCATAAGATTCTTTCTCGTAATCTTGAAGACTCAGTTGAAGAAATGATAGGAGATCAATAATACAGCGAGGACACGCTTTCTTCTAGCTGTGGCATACCACTTGTGTTTTAATGTCCAAACTCAGTTAGGGAACAGAGGCAAAAAGGAGTCAAAAGAGCAAATTGTTTGGCTGGCTTATTTGGACTGAATAGCTTTTTCCAATTACAATATGGAGCATAATGCAAGTAGTTATTACTGATTCCTCTTACAACGTTTTTATGTTTCTTTCACAGTAAATGTGACATCCTACTGCTAACTGGCAATGTTATCTAGTGTCTGTTCTCCAAGCCTGTCTCTTTGGCCGACAAAATATTAACTGGCAGGGTAACCTTAAGAAAAGCCCAAAGGGAGCTAGGTATCGTCATGATGCGTTAACTGAACAGCTTGGAGTTGAAAGGAATCCTACAATAACTATTCCATTTATACAGAATTTCTGCAAACAGAGTTAAGTAAATGTTTTATACCAGTATCCTGCTGGCTTTTGACGTAGATAAAGATGTCGAGTGTGGTGGCTTTGAAACATGGGCTCTAATTTATGCAATTTGCACTATTTTTAGTGTCAGACAGCTGTTACATTACTGATTTTTTTTTTTTTTTTTTCTCTTCACATAGAGGACATTTGGGATTTTTTTTTTTTTAGAAGTTACTAATATTGTTTTAACTTTTTTTTTTAAATATCAAATGTGTGATTTAAAGAGGAATAAGCTTGAAATTCTGGAGAAATATGGTGTAACAGCCTTATTTTGGTTAAATCAAATTAAATTATAATTATGGGGGAAAAAAATCTGTTTTTGAAACTTGCTACTTTTTTTTTTTTCCAAAGAAAGTGATAGTTGCTATTGAGAGTAAGGTCAATGAAAAAAATAATAAAAAAAAAAAGAAGAAAATCAATAAATACCTAAATTATTTAAGGACAAAATACAATGGGGTATCTTACTGTCATGCACCATACCCTACATCGCAGAGCAGACAGGTGGATTGTCTATAGCCAGTGCTGGTTTGGACACACTCTCTAGCATGCTCATTAGTAGCTCTGCGCCTGGGCTCCCTGTTAGTAGAAAGGCAGGGATCACAGCAGGGAAGTTAGATCTCAGGCTTCTCACATTCCTGTTCTATCTTAGCAAAGCTTTGCAAAGCCTTTTCTGGCAGCTCATTAGTAGGTGCACTGATGCATAAGAGAAAGTCATTAGAAGTGTTTTTCAACACTGGCTTTTGATCAGGTGACTAGTAGCGTCGTAGAGACATTTACTTACATTGTTTTCTATAAGAGATTCAGTTGCTCTATTGAGAATGACATACATATAAAATGTGGAAAACTAGCTTGACCTTTCTACGACAAAAGAAAAAAAGCTCCATTAGTTCCCTGAATCTTGTCTTTATATTGTCATATATGACGTAATAGAAACACAGAGTACTCACTCTTTTAGCTTTAATAATCTATGCCAAGTTCAACTATCTTGTTTGATTTAAGGTTGTGACAAGGACACCTGTGCAAAAGAACACAGTTGGTATACCTTAAGCTTCATGAGTTACTTTTGACAGTAAGCATTAACTAATTTCTTTCTCCACGCAGACTGGCATTTTTAGCATTTAAAGACTAAATCTATCTATATGGCAAAGTAAGACACACCATAAATTTTCACTGGATCAGGTAGGGTGGACTGCTTATGTGCCCTATGTAGTATCTCTGTTGGAAAGGGGTTCTTGTTGTATGGGAACATTTTTACTTAACTCTGAGAAAACTATTCATGTTTAGTTGGAAGTAGTTCAAATATAAATTACACCTGGTATCTCATTTTCTCAAATCTGCATAAATAGGTTGTAGAAAATGAACTTGTGCACATAAGCCAAAGAAGTCTGGTACAAAAGTTCAGTTTCAATAATGAATATGCTTCTTTTGTTATTGTCTTTTTCAAGACACTTCATTATTTATATAATATTTTACATGTCAGTATGGCAATATTTCTCCAACCTAAAATGTCTGTGAATGACTGTCTAATGCCTTTGCTCCACATAAAAATGTCATGTTAGGCACATGCGATGACGTGCAACCAAAACAAGAGGAGGTAAAGCTGCTTTTGTAAAAGTTTACTGAAACAAAATACATCAGCTTAATCAGACCTGCTTCTGGCTATGTACGAACATGACATGCCAATTACATAAAGTTCCAGCTCAGCTAAGACTCCTGCTGACTAATTCATTGTTGATTGTTTTCCGCTACATGGCTTTGAGTGCTTGTTAAGGCTAAAAGAGGAAAAAAAAAAAAAAAAAAATGGAGAGGGGTAACAATTGTAGGAATTCTTTGCTTCCATCAAACTGTCTTATGATTGCCAGCAATTAGTTAAGCTCCTTGGCAGTAAAATGACAAGATGGGACTTGACCAAATACAATGTGTGGAGCACATAGGCATCTGCCCCAGCTGAAAGACATTACAATGTTTGTTAACCTTAAGGGTCATTCCTGATTCACTTCTGCAGACAGAAAACAAGATTTATATAACACAGATCAATACAGCCCTAAGACTTTCGCCATTGAGGATGCTAGATTGAGGCACTTCTCTTTATCAGTTTACCATGACACTAATGTATTTTGCCTGTTTTGCCTGGGCAGTGATGAATCTGTTGGCAAGAGAAAACAAATAAGTTCTGTTGTTGAGAGACGTGTTGTCTATGATTTGTCTCAGCAGACATGCCAACTTGCTGGCCAATTCATTTCCTATTTAATTTAAGTGGCATATCTGTCTTCCCCTTTCTGGTATGTCTTTTGTCTGCTCTGCACCCATACTGGCATGGCGAGAGTCGCCTGCAGTGGATCTTTTCAGGTGAGACTGATAGAACCAAGGCTGAAGCAAAGTAAAGAACCAGAATCCCTTTTTGTCTTTTGAGATTTTTGTAAATGATTTGTTTCTCCCTATTTGCAGTCTGAGGCAATTACTTTAATAATCTATTTTAGACAGATCATAGTGATTTGTTTTGCATACTCATAACCCAATGCCCTTTGAAAATATGCCCTGAAATGTGCTGTACTGATGTGTGGTTTACGATGCAGCAGAAGTTAACAAATTTTTTTTTTTTTCTATTTGTGAGACCAATGTGTTTTCAAATGCTATTTGCTTGGAAGATAACGTGCATCTAGGGGCCAGTCCAGCCTTTCCTGGGCAGAAGGAAACTGGGTGCTTAAGGACTGCAAATTGAGGCCTGTTATTAGTGAGAATAAACACATCAAAAAGTCCCTTCTCTTGCTTCAGAATGAAAAATACAATTCTGAAGCTGTTATTTCCTGTGTGTCCCAGCTTTGTCACTAAAAGCAATTGTTATACAGGTAGCTCATAGTTTCTGGAAACAAGACGATATATAAATTACATATAAAGAGAACATATTTTCTTACAAAACCTACTAAAGGAAATGTATGTTGAATGGGAGTTTCTTCAAAGAGGCCCTGCATCTGGAGGGGTAGGAGCTTGTATCAGAGAGAGCCTTCTCAGCTGAATCCCCTTCAACCCTGGAATTTTCTTACCCAGTTTGTTAACCTCTAGGGCAGGGTGCAAAGCTCGTGTGCTTGTTCAGGGCCAGATCCTGCCACTTTTATTTATTTTGAGTGGTAGCATACTCCAAAAGCAGTTAGATCAACACCAATGGGACCATATGGTTCTACTCAATACAAGGAATGGTGGCAGAATCAGGGCCTTGGGCTTTTTCCAAAAATGCGTTAGATATAACAGATAGGCATTTTGTTTTGAGAACAATAATCTTCTTATAACTCCTTCCTTCTTGTTGTTGTGATAACACAGATTTTAGTACTCTGTGTTCCACAGGCGACATGACCTTTTTTTGGTTCAGGAAACGATGGCAGTGGGCAAGTTATCATAAATTTAATTATAAAATAAATAGAATATATGAAGTGGTAAATGACAGAGGGAGAGGAAAGGTAATATTCACATGGTTGCAATCCTGAAAACTTCTGTTATCAGGTTTAATATACACTACCAAGTATAGCCCTATCTATCTCTATCAGTGTGCCCACCTACCACTGCATTACTGTGAATTTCTGCAGGACATTACCCTAAATTAAGAAGCAGCATACTGAAGATAGTAAAGCATGGTAACATAAAACTGTCAAAGAGTATCACCATTTAGTAAGGACAGAATTCAAGCAATGGAATAGTTAACATAAACCACACTTCTCAAATGTGCCAGCTAAATCTCTGTGGCAGAACACATTAATTATAGCAGTCAGTTTACCTTTATCCTTCACAACATTTCTGATTAAAATTTCACACATTACAATGATATGTGTCTTTTCTACAAGCTATGAAATTTACTCAACGTCAGTAAGTCCTTATTTTGTTATTGAATGGGTTGATGTATGTATTTAAAAAAAAACAACACCAAAAACAAACAAAAAAAACCCAACCCAACCAACTAACCAATCCCCCAAAAAACTTTTGATGTCTGACAGTGAAATCAAAATCTTAACTTCTGTTTTGGATATAGTCATGTTACCTGAATGTGTTAAAAGTGCAAAAGGAGTCATTAGTAGCATCGGATAAAAAGGAAGAAAAAAAAATCCCTAACTTTGCTGCCAATAGAGGGTATGTGGTTTCAAATTTTATATTTGCTAAGCTTAATTAAGCCATAGATTATGTTTTGAAAGGTATGTTCAATTAACTGAATCCCTCATGAGGAATTATATACTGGAAGAGATAATCACAACATTTATCTGGTTTACAAATGTATATGCTTAGGTTAAAAATGTTCTGGATTTTTATTCCATAGAGAGATAAAGATTGATAGAAAAAGAATGTAAACCAATAACTGCAAAAACATACACATTAATGTGCATAAAATTTTCCAATTATATTCATTATTAAGCATATAAAACTATTTTTATTGGTAGATAATTACCGATGAAAATCTCTTATTTAAAATTTTATTTGCGTTTGCTTCAGGAATTCGTATTTTAAATAATGTTGCATATTTACAACAAGGACGTACAGTGAGGCATGTAAGGTATCTAAATCACCTTGCAGAAATGTACCCCTGTGGAAAGAGGAGGCGCAGAGTCTAGGCCCAGAGTAAACCTTTATAATTAAAGCATAAACAGCTCTTGAATTTTGTTCATGTGTATTCTCCAAGCCAGCTGGATAAGCCTAAAAATACATTAAGCCAACCTAAAGGCAAATACGTGCTGTAATGTACTGGTAATCTCCTGCATCATCATCTACTTGTTGAAAATGAGTGTGCAATTCCATCTATAACAAGGGAAGTGAAAACAGATAGTTTGACAAGGGAGCAAAATCATGTACTGTCAAAACAAGTGTCTGGACTTTGCCTACACATATATTTTTTTGTTAATATCCTTGCTTCCAAACTGACGTTTATTTGGTAGGGCAGCACCACTCTTCTCAGACAATGCATTGACTGTTTTGATTTCACTGAGAATAGTTTTGACTGTGAACACTTTTACTTAGAACATTGTTCACTGATGTAAATGGGATCTGATAGTCAAGGCAGTCTTGGCAGCAGGCCACTGACTTGATTGTTGGAAGGATATAACAAAATGTTACAGAAGTAGTCCAGTAGAGAGAGATTCCTCCTCTGTCAATGACACTCTCCAAGGAGTGACTCTAAGTCAGGCATGTCCCTCCCTTGCTGACTGTCTGGGGAGCGCTGGGAGGTGCTGTATTCTGGCAGTGCTCCTCTCTGGAGTACACTTCTAATGAAGTGATAGCTCTTCTGACACTGGACTCAGGACACAGCACTGCCACTGCTGAAGGGGAAGATGGTATCTACTATTCAAAGCTTAAAGATGCAGTGACTGGGGAACCCTTCCAGAATATGGAAGTTTCAGGCTACAGATCCTTATTGAGATATGTCTAAGACCATATATGAACATATTTTAATATGAATGTCTATATTATAGCATTATAGATAAGACCGAATCCGGACAACTGTCTAGCCTAGTGCTGTTCCCAGGGTGCTGTATAAGACAAAATTGAAGAGCTATAAGACAAAAGAAGTAACATTGAACAAGCTCAAGTTCCTAACATTGTGTAAATGTAGTTTGGGAATGCAAAAGGACTGTGTTGTGTTCAGAAACTGATGATTACATTTTCCATTGAGTTTCATGGTCTGCAAAATAAAATTTAAAAAGGAAATAAAAAAGGAAATAAAGGCTGAACCTGTGCTGGAAGATCTGGAGAATGCCCTGGTTTAGTAATTACCAATATAGTGAGTGACTCCATTTCAGTCCCATGGACAGCCAGAGTACTAATCTTGCTGATAAATAAGCAAAGTAACTCTTTGTCTTGCTGAAAGGTGTTATTGTCCTGTGTTCTACTGTTGTCTGCACTCACCAATTGCTTCCAAAAAAAAAAAAAATGCACAGGTATTTGAAAGTGCTTTAAGGCTTTTTCATTTATAATGAGCTGAGAGAGGCCAATGGGATGCACTCTCGTGTTCAAAGGATTCTTACAAAAAATACTTTAGATAGAGCTCTACACTGAGACCTTCTGGGAATAAGGTATCCTAAGTAAATACCCCAAAGACCTCCCTTTTACTGAGTTCACAATCTACATTGTCTTCTCCATAAAACATTGGTTTTCTACATGCTTATGAATTTCAGATTAAAAATTTTGTCCTGCAAAATAATACATAATTTAGATATAGGGATAGCTATAGGGTTTACCTATAGAGATAGCTGTGTATTCCCAGCTAATCAAGCTCAATGAACTGAACAAGTTACATTTAAATTCTAGCAGGTTAACAAATGCATGCTAAAACTTGTGCTTATGTGAACCTATAAATAACAGTACTAGAGAAAGACTGAATGAAACTGCCATATCAGCCCACAAAACCAAGATAAGTGTTTCTTTTCAGTCTCTTCATAATAGGAAAGGATCTCCTTGTATGTAAACAAAGTCACAGTATCACAATGTTGCCCAGTGGATGTTGTTGCAATGTGTAAAAGTGTGCTCCATAAAGAGATAAAATTCTTACTAGAAGATCAGCTTTTTATTGTAATATTTTTTTTCCACAGTGTGTTTCTGTACATTCTGAAAACTACCTATGTGAGTCTACATAAGATGGAGAAAGGCTGAACTAATTTGAAAGAGGAATACACAATTGCATTTCCCAGCAAGTACTACTCTTCCCAAATTACTCAAGTGCATTACATAAACCATTGCAGAAATAGTTACCAGCATTAACTGCTGTTTTGCACAGTGTGACACCATTCAAGCTTTCAGGACCTATTCATAGTCAGCAACAATCCATACATTTTCAAGATACAAAACACACAGGTCAGAGTTTTTAAAAATATACATAGTCTTTGTGAACATGTAGATCTCCAAGTGAACATTTGGAGCTCCAATGTAATGGGCTGTTTTTAGGGCTCCCCTTCTTGCCTCTGCCCAATGAGATCCCCTTCCTGAGACCTCCAACACTACCAGGGCCTCCTGCCATTTACCAGAGAATCAGAGCAGAACTCAGAATTGGACTCTCAACGTTCATGATTGGAATACCATTTATATGTGCCTTGTCTCAGAACGTATGTGTCTGTTTTTAGAAGAATAAAAGATGATCATAAAATAGAGGTGTGAAAATTTAGATAGCAGCTAATTAGTTTTAGTAAGACTGTTACAGAGCATAATGGATTTTCAGCTTTCTCTCTTCTTTATCCTCTGACTTAAGGCAATTATTTAACAGTGCTGGTGGAACAAGTTATTGTTCATCATTTCACAATATAGACTGCATGCTTAAGCCCACACCAATTAATTGAATTTCTATGAAGCTGTTTATTCAATTTCAATTGGAATGAACTATATTGTGGCCAGTACTGAAGAAAGTAATGGCTTTTCAGTTTCAGTGTTTTATTATGAAGAACATACACATCACTGTGTATTTCCCTCAGTTCTCACAAAAGAGGAAAAACAAGCCTCATGCTCCAAATAGCTTATAAACAACTCATAAGGCCACACTGATTTGGATTAATGTGGGTGGTTCTGGAGAGGAATGTGAAAGTAATATTTAGTATTTTCCACATAGGGTTAAGTTGGAGAGTACAGTCCCACTGGAAAATTACTGCAATTCAGAGGCTCCAGCTGCAGCACTGCCCCTTTTCTTACTTATGCTGATCAGTGCATCTATGTAAAGGCTCTTCCTACAGAACCTCTTTGTGTCATTCCTATCTTCTGCCTCCCAGCACAGGGTTGTTTTGGCAATGGTATCCAAAGTGTACTTCTAGACTAAATGTTGTAAGTCTTACTCTAATTTGGGAAAACCCTGTGCAGGAAGGATTTTTCTGCTGATCTAATACATAGGGTTTGTTGGGTTAGTTTTTTTTGGTTGGTTGGTTGGGGTTTGTTTGTTTGTTTGTCTGTTTGTTTTTTTATTAGGAGGCAGGGTAAATCAGGGAATAGTGAATAATAGGAATCTAGTTTGGAAATTATTATCTCCAAATAGTAAAATTCCTAACACAGTTGCATGTTCTGCAAACCAACTTTTAACTCGTCACTTGATTTTGGAGCACTGCAGTAAGTACTGTACTTCTTCAGCTAGTACAAAATCAAGATCCACCTTTACTAGCTAGCTCAAAGCTCTCATTTTTTATAGGAAAGAGATATACTGCAATCTGTTATGCTCACTGCATTTACTGTCAAGGATACTAAAAGGCACAATTGTTTGTTTGTTCCTTTAGTGTAAACATTGACTTGGTTGTTAGCTCTGTTTCTTATTAAGGTTTCCCAGCAAGCCCCTTTCTAAAACTTTGACTCCCAAGTGTTTGCCAAATTCAAACCATCTCAGATGTAGTTTTCTATGGCAACATCTCAGAATATTCAAATGTTCCAAGAATACAGTTAAAAAGAGAAAAAAAAAGGGGGGGGCAGAGGAAAGAGAAAAGGGGAAATAAAAGAAAGGAAAAAAAAGAAGAGAAAAAAATGCTGGTGATATCTGGCAAATTAATTTCTTAGAAGATCCATCAGACCTGAAATTTAGAAAAGCAACTTGAGATTTGGTTAGGAGAGAGCCCTTTATAAACCTGTGAAAATGCAGCCATGCTATAAGCTTTGCAGAGTTGTGGTTGCATCTGAGAAACTTCTTTCCTTTTAGACGTAAAAAGTCCTGAGGGGTCCCATCACATTGTGCACACTTTCTGTACATGTCCTGATGCCACCCGTGCAGCCTGTCACAGCTTCAGGCTACCAGAGCAGACCTGAATCCTCCCCAGAAAGGCAGTTCCTAGCATGGGAAGTTGGGCTAGGGGCACAGGAGATGACAGCAATGAACCTGTCAATGCTGTGTTCACACACCATGACGTGCCTTACTGAGTGGTACCCAGGCAGCACAGAGAAAGCTATCTAATTAAAATTCGAAAGTAACAAAGCCAAACCAGAGAAGGAAATAAAGTATGAGACTAGGACAGGGAATCTGGTAGGACAGGGAATCTGGTGAAACAGAAAGAAAGCACCTTACAATTCCACATATTTTAGTCAGTTTAAAATCATACTACAGCATGTCATTTAGATTCACTAACTTCAGCCTGATTTAACAGTGCTTGAATAACATGAATTTCACTTCAACTTAATTAAACAGAGGCATAAGCATTTCAGGAATTATTTTGATGCAGTCTGGACACTTGAAGCCTCATTGTAATCTTACACACAAATGAGCATGCAAAATGTCACTTGAAAGGCAGAGATTTAGATACCAAAGTTGTAGAGGCAATTATCCATTTGTGTATATCAGCGTTATGTTTAAGAATACAAAATATGTGTGTGTGTGCACTGGAGACACATTGGGAGAAAAGGAGTCTTCAAAATAATTTTCAAGCCTTTATTTACTATACAGAACAATGAATTTAAACCTCAGACGATGAAATGTTGAAGGCAAAAGATCGATGGTCTCTTTTTATTAGTTAAATAGGAGAATAGAAGCCTGGAAATCAGAGGGCAGCACTGTGTGTATGCGTACATGATTTTTAAACCTATTTATTCATTTTGAAATCAATGGTAAGATGTAGAATTGTAAAGTTCTCACCATGTTATTTTGCTCATCTCTAATGGCTCTTTGGATTAACTTTACCCCCACATTAAGACAAATAAAAGAGATAAAAATGGAACAATGTCCCATTATAAATCATGTGATGGAGGTATTTTTGCAAAAGCAATCCTCCAAGCCACACTTTCAGTCACACCTGGGGAAGATGAGACATGATAGGGCCAGGACAGTGACAAACACAGTTATGTTAAAACACTTGAAAATTACATTGGCTTTTCCCACATATTACCATGTAGCACTGCCTCTGTTATCTGGACCAGAAATATTTCATTTCACTAGATCCCAATCTTGTAAGACAGCCCTGTCATTTTAATTTGTCACTCTCTGTGTACTGCATCGCGTGGGCGTCTTGTCTCCCCAGCCAAGTGCCATAGGCTACTACTCAGAAGAGAAACCTGTCACAGTGGATAGCAAAGGTAAGCACCACAAAACAGAAAGTTTATGGCTGAAATCACCACCCAGGGCTCCATTCCTGTGGGCTTAGCAGGTGCTAAAATCACCCACAGCCAAATCGGAAAGATCTGTAATTTCAGCTATGATGGATAGGCACATGTCTTTCCCGCTGTTCCCTGCCTCCACTGTGGTTCTCTTGCAACAGCATCACTTCTAGGAGACAGCAGGAGGGGACAAAGGATGAAAAGAAAGAATCAGTGGTAGGAAGAGAAGTTGTAACTGAAATAAGATTGGAGCTCGAAAACATCTCTGGGAATTCCATAGTACAGTTAACAGCAAAATAAAAAATTGAGGGGAGGAGGGGAATGGGTAGAAACATATTAGTGATAACCAAACATTGCCTTAACAACCCAGTGATCCCAGATCACCAGTACCAGGAGTTTCAAGCATTTCTCCAAAGACGACATTGCTTACACAAAGCAAACAGGACCACAGGTCTGTCAGTTGGGTGGTTTTTTTTTCGCATTGCTCTTAACAGTATAACAATTTTTTCTTTCAAAGTGTGAAAGAGTCAAAGGGAACAAAGACAGCCAAGCCTCATAGCATGTCTACTTTTTAAGCACAAAGATGGTGTAGCACAGTTCTGTCTTCCTTGTCATGGATTTTTGTCTTCCCCTTTGGTCCTCCCCCACTGAAGCAATTAATCAAAATAAATGAGGCAGCAAACATCTGATACTAGCTGACTTCAGACCGCAGCACATTAACTGTCTTTGAGAATTTCATTTACCACATTCTGCAGAATACACTGTGGGATGTACTCCTATAACTTTTTAGCCCCTGAACATTGCTTTGAAGTTTGTGTTAGTGGTAAACTACTGACTAGAATGAAGGAATATCTGATCTGCGGTTTGATTGGTTACAGTTTGTGGAATTTCTCTATATTTATGCATCACAAGAGTGATACTATCAATTATCAACTACTCCAAGACTTCCTTTGTATTTTTGTGATAGAGCAGAAGCACTAAAGTGAGAGTCAACCCTCCTGTAAATAGATGTAAATCAAAGAATGAGAGAGCAAGCATCTCAAACCTAAGGATTAATAAGTCTTTCCTTGGAAAAATTGGGAATTTACTGTAAACCACAAGAGACTAGACATCTTATAGTAAGAACGAAAACTAAGACATATTCCATCAGATAAAACATCTCTAGCTTCTCTACCTTTTAGATACAAGCAGCTAACAAAACTTTAAAGTAAGCAAAGAGCCCTTCTATGCAAGATTTCAGTGCTTGATACAAGAATGACTCAACAGTCTTCATGAGGAGATTTTTAGGATCATTGTCCTTTTACTTCAAATCATAACTGAAAAGTTTGGTCTGAGTATTCAGGAGTTTTCAGTACCAACTCAAAGAGATAATTTGGCAAATCTTGCAAAGAAGTTATTCTAGGCATAACAAAAAGCTTGAAAATTAAGTGAAGAACAGGCAGGACACAAGTTTGGAAAGGGGAAGCAAGAACTGCAGATCCTATTGTATAAGTGTGGGGACAGAAGCAAGTAGTTTAGTGATTTCATCAAGGTGACAAATGAAGTCACTGACAGAATGAAGATTTGTGACCGAGGTGTTATGAGTTGGAATGAGCCAACCAGCCAGGGGGAATTTGACATGAAATATCATTTAATTTCAATGGGATTTGGCTAATTAACAAGCGCTTAATGCCTTTGAAAATGTCCCCCCGGTGTTTGAAGGATCAGACTATGGCTTCATCTGATTTAGTTTGCTTTGTGATTCTGAGTGCAAGATTTAAAAGAAACAAATCAGCTTCTCCCAAAAAAAAATGGTGCTGAAAGCCTAGCTCCCTTGTCAACAGGTCTCTGTCCTTCTTCCACATTGCCATGGCTGGAATAGTGCAGTGCTCCCACAATTTGGCTCCTGACAGCATTCTGGGCAGGCCTGGCTAGATCAGACATCCCACCCTGGTCAAGTCTCTTCAGGCTCTGGATAGAAATATCCCTAGCAGTGCTACAGTAACTTCCTTCTCTACTCTGAAATGAACCAAAAGGTTTGTTTCTCTTACCAAACGCCCATTTGAAAAGCAGACTATAAAGAGCTGTTCTGAGTACAGTGTGGATTTCCATCTGTGTTTGCCTCTTCTGTGTTTCATGCTCTATTATTATTCTGACAGGGATGCTGCTTTTTTGCGTCTGAGAACTATATTGCATAAATACAATCTCCATGTTAAAAAATTAAATGATTAACTGTTTGTTTGTACACCTATGAAACACTCTGTAACAGGATTAGGTTGTATCCCTAAAGAGTCATTAACTTGCATTATATTGACATATTTATTATTGAACATATGTAATGGATAATATTTGTTTACATTTTCAATTACTCACATTTTCAGCCAAGAAATTCTCCAAGGATAATGTCTCATTTACAAGTGTCCTGGCAAAAGACAACATAATGTAATTATGCATTAGCAACAATTCCATTACAAAAATGCAGTAGTTTAAATATAAATTTTTAAGGAAAGACATAATTATGGTAAACTGTAAAAAACAAAGAAACAAACTAAATCCCCATAAAACCGTGTATCTGTGCGTACTAGAAACCCCTGCAGAACTGAAATAAAGGAAAATTTTCTTTAGCTGCTGTGGATTTTGAGCTTTCTCCACAGAACCACAAGCATTTTTATCAGCAGTCTGTAAACTGACATTAAAAAAAAGTGGAAATTCATGCCTTTAGAATTTCCCAATGTATTGAGTACTATGATTAGGACAGAGAACTGGGGTTTTTTGGTTGGAGCTTTTTTTTTTTTTTTTTTTATTGTTTGGGGGGGGTTTTTTTTGTTTTGTTTTTTTTTTCCCTGACAGAAAGTGAATAAATAGAGAAAATGGACTTATTTAAGTCATTGAAGAACTTCCCTTTTATAAGGTTTCTGCAATAGAAGAGCATGCAGTAGACTCTACTTAGATGATAACCTCTCCCTATCAGAACTGGCCAAGGAATGAACTACACTAACCCACAGACTTAGCTCTGTGATGCATTTTTGGCAAATTTCTCAGAAATATTCTTCACAGAGCTTAATATCAGCAGTAATAAATATCCCATTGTCTAATTTCAATAGTCTGTAAACAGAATATTGGTAATAATATGTAGGAAAAAAACCCTTTGGGGTATTACATAGAAAATGTTTGGACATGGCACTTGGTGCCATGGTCTAGTCTCGAGGTCTGTGGTAATGAGTTGGACTTGATCTTTGAGGTCTCTTCCAACCTTGCTTATACTGTGATACTGTAAAATAATTATTTGTAGCTTTCATGGAAATCCACCAATGATATGACAGAGTTTCATCCTAAAAATAATAAGAATATATGTATTTTAGCAGAAGCATCATAAGAAATAGAATTTTGGGAAACATCCTGAAAGTGAGCTGAGCAGCTTACAGCCTTCTGTGAGTTGTATAGAATCCCACATTCCTTAATTTGCAAGAATACATTTCTTGTACTTGCTTATAGATACCTCTCCTTCTCCCTTTCTTACCTATCCTCTTCATTTCTTGGTAGTTCTTCCTAGATTTATGGGAGATTCAACGACATTGATATTCTGCCTGAGGGGTGTTACCAGACACAATTAGCATATACACCTCAATGTCATGACAGCAGACAGTATGGCCTGTATCTAAAGTCCACTGCAGCATAGCAGGGAGTAAACACTGGTGGGAGTTGAAGCTTGAGGGTTCTGAATCCTTTCCAAGCAGACCATGACTAAGGCAAAAAAAAAAAAAAAAAAAAAAAGAAAAGTAAACAACAGCACAAAGGAAATTATTTTCCGACTGGTTCTAAGAACATTATAAAAATCAGTTCTCTTTGGATTGCGTGTACCTTTCACTCTGCTGCTTGTGTTAAAATAAAAATACAAAACTTCCATCTGGAGGGGCAGAAAAAATAGTCACCTGTTTTTTAGGCATATAATCTTTTTTTCTTTCTGCGCTATAGTATAACTTGATATTAATCTGGACTACCAAAACAAAATTACTTAGTATTTTGATGATGTATCTTTGATATTTACACAGAGAACTGGACCTATGCAACTAAAATATCTTTACAGGAAACTCTCTTCTCTTTAGCTGATTGCAGTTGCTGAGAGAAAACAGCCCAGTAGAAGAAAACGCAAAGCGTTCCTATCACTGTTTGAATAAAAAGATCTGTGCACAAAGTTCAGATCGTAGTTGCAGCAGTGAAAGGAGCTATCTTTGAAATCATATTCATGTCTTTAAAAGAGTGTGTGATTCTCTTATTAGCTAAACATAACAGAGTTTTGTTTGCCCACTTAGAGGAGAATAAGCTTTCTAATTGTCTTATTTTAGAAGTCTCTAGGTCCCCAGTCAGGGATAACCATTTGATGTGTATCATGTCAAATGCAGTGCTTCGAAATTAGTTTGATTAAAAATACATAAAGTTAATGAATTGTCAAAAACCCAGTGTTCTTTAGAAGGCACAGTTTTAAAAAATGTCTATTTTAATCTTTATAACATAACTGTCTCTAGTATTTCTGTCATTTGGTAAGGCTTCCAGACATATTCATGGTGGTCATCTTTGATCATATAAATTCAAGAGATTCCAAGGCTTTGTCTATTTGCATAAAAAACAAAGAAAGCATTGTAAGAAATCCCCAAATATGCATTTTGAATCAAGTTTCACCTAAATGCTCTACAAAGACTCAGTGTCTCGATGCTAATTTATTGAAAATGCCTTGGCCTTTAGGAATTTCCCATTGGCACTTAGTAGAGCTGAACTCAAAGTGGCAATGGCAAAAAGCAGCCATCAAAACTGTGTTCATGCTGACATCTAAGCCCTAGTGCTCAAATTATGAGTGCCCTGAAACAAAATACTGTAGAAGGAAAAACAAAACATAAAATATGCTTTTGGTGCCAAGATTTTTGCTTGAAAGGGGTGGAGGGGAAAATAAGTTTGGGGTTCTTTTATGGAAATCGAATGTGCTAAAGACTTAGTACTAAGAAAGGATTTAACAAAAGATGTAAAAGGTTCAATGTTTAATGCACAGATCTGAAGTCAATGTTTTTCATCTATCATTTCTGCATATCCATAACCACATTTAGATTTCGACATATGGTCTGTAAATAACATATGTAAGCCGGATCGTTGAGTGAGATGATTTTTTTTCCTGCTGAATGTATGTGTTTATTTTATGAGCAGAGACGTGAAAAGTTCATTCATGTCAAAATGTGTTGCTAAGTATAAACATGCTGCTTCACTTTAGGCAGAATCAGGAAAGACCCTGGGTGTGTAATCTGTGAATTGACTCTATGCTGATGTTGCCCAGGTTTTGTATTACTACACTATGGTTCACAACAACAACAAAAATTTAACCTTTAAATAGAGGCACCAAAATAATTTAAAACAGATTGGAGGGTTTAAAGGGCTCCAAGAATAAGCAGCTCATATTTCAGTTCCTCCCCTCAAGGGCCTACCTATTTGGTGTTCAGAGTTCATCTCATATTGCAGCTGCTTATGTTCACATTTTCTGCAGAGCATGGACAAAATGTCCAAGGAAGAGAAAAAAACACCACCAACAAAAAGTAAAATATACAACATTAAAAATATCTTCCCTAAAACAATGGTTTGGCTGTTATTGGGCAGGGAATAGGACAAATCACCCAGAGGCTTTTAAGTAAGAGCAAGGGAAAGAAAAAAGCAAAGAACAGTCAAAAACTGCAGAGATTTTAAAGGGACTTTCAGTTTCAGGGGACATTTTTTATTCAAAGTTCTTCCAGGTTATGGAGCCCATTATTATTTTTTGTTCCTTTATTAAAAATTTCTTTGTAATTCATTTAGACTTCCTTGCCACTGGGCACAGACAGATAGGAACAACAAACAATTATACTCTGTATTTATCACTTTATTCTGTTTTATAGTTTATCTCTGATTATGGAAACAATACATTTTTTGCACCTTTCTTTGGTTGCTATTTGTCAAGAGTAGCCTTTATAAGCAATATATTTTCCCAATTTAATAAAAGGCTAGAGCTGCACTAAGTGTGTAGCATGGGACTGAAACAAAACCTCATCTGATTGCCAGGCGAAGGTTACAAAGCCTTAGTTTACACCACACCATCTTATGAGTTAGAAACCTTCCATTCATTAAATTTTCTAACTTTACTATTCAAATTTAACTATCATACATCTTAATTAATCCACTGATTTCACTCCTTTCACCATGTAGTCCTGCAATGAAAGTGATTGCTGTTGCAAAGTAGGCTACTCACACCAAACATTGTGTACTAAAGATCCAGGTTCTGACAATGTTTTCTTCCTTCAATATAATTGATTCCATTTTTCTTTAGCCTGTACTTATGCATATGTAAAGGTACTATTATGAAGGACCCAATGTCCTTTGATGACTGATGAAAATCTGGCCCCTTTGAAGTCTATGTGAAATTTGCTTTCAGCTGCAGCAGAGGGAATTTCATCCCATCTGCCTAAGTCTCCCTAAGTAATTCACATGACTTGGGTCCAAAATGAGGTGACTCTGTCTGACAGTGAATAGTAGCCACCCTGGCTGCTATGAGTAGATCCAATTGTAAAAAGCTGTGATAGCACATACAGTAGATACCTTCTCATATGGCCCCTTTCCTTAAGCCTGTCTACAACCCTCTGTATTTCCCTTGTGTTGTACCTTTCCACACTCTTCTCTTCGTGGTAGGGGAGAATTTCTATTGTTTGGGGTAGCAATCCTTCTGACTTAAGGATATATCAGCAATCTGTGACTGTCATTCTTGAGGTGCTCAGAACCAGAGGTGCTCTGTAAATTTGACAGAGGTAATACAGAGGACTTCTTTTCCCTTGCAACTCTCCTACTCATTTCTTCAGAAGTCTCTTCCTTCTGACTAGCACTAATAGAGTGGAGAATATAAGCCAGGGTAACTAATCTACTGTAGCAATATTTTAATTACTAACTAGATAAAGCTTACTCTCTCTAGAATGAAAATATTTCCTTTATGGCTAAATCTTTATTCTTGAAAAAGGCTAAAATGTCATGAATTGTGTTCTGAACCATCACTCAAGGAAGTAACAAAAATCAGATGTTTAAAATCTTCCAACAAAGCAAAAGTATATGCAACTTGTCAGTAAGAGTACAAATTCCCATGAACCACAATAATACCTGGAATCTACCTCAGCTGTTCCAGCTCCTGCTTCAGGGCCACGTGTTTCCAGACAGAACCAGCTTGATTATATGTTCCCCCAAAACTTGTATGGAGGCAGAAGACAAAATTTGTACATTTTTGCTTAAAAGCAAACAAACAAACAAAAGTGCTTCCAAAACTCCATTTCTCTCTGATTTCTAAGATGACTGAATGGTAATATGGAATTCTATGTGGTGTGATTTATTATTCCTTTCTCAGGTCATGTCTACACTGTTTTAGTTAGTAAAAACTGAATACAAGTAAGAGTTGCTACCACACAAAGCCAAGCTTTGCATTTGACTTTAAACTGAGCAGTAATTTGGGAAGGGTATCATATGAGAGTCATCTTATTTCACATCCATGGTGTTTCTGGATGTCTGGGTGAAAATTAAAACACTCATGAAAGTAGCTACGTAACTTAGCAATCAAGATACCACTAAACAAGTTTATTTCAGATCTGCAATATTAGGAAAAATGGGGGATTAGTGGACATTACATATGGTGTGTATTTGTCTTTATTTTCTACATACTTATCTAAAAGGTTAATGAAAATGCAGATGCAATGATTCCTTTATATGGGTTTACCTCCTGTGAGTGCCAGTTTTCAGGCTAATTGATTATGTCAGAAGCTCTATAAATATCAATAGCATATGGAAAGGTTAAGCTGAGGTCTCTACATAACTGGATTCATACTCTTTATTGATAGTGCAACTATTATCCAACCATAACGGAAATGCTGTGAGTGTGAAATAGCGCAGAACGTTAGCCAATTTTCACCAATGACTGACCGGAGGACTCAAATGGAGTGACTGACTTCTGCAAACTAATGAACAAATGTATGATGTACAATGTGTAAATGAAATTAATTTTTTTTTAAAATCAAGGATAATATATGATAAAAGGTATGTCATTGCTAATTTGCTAGTTGTAGTTTAGTGCTAGTAGTACTAGTATAGTGCTAGTTAGGATGCTCATTAATTTCCTCTGAAACAAAAGGTAAAAGGCTTTGTCAGAAGAACATCTTACAAATATGAGAAGGTAATTGACAACATGCTACTTAGCTTTTACCAACAGATATAGATATTTTCCTCCTTAGAAGAATATTAGGAGTATTGTGAAAACATGATTTGATTGTGTTTGGGTTTTTTTGGTTTTGTATAGGTATCAAAGTTCTGTCTGCATGAGAGCAGTGTGGTAATTCCACTGTCAAAGTTACCCAGTGTACAGGAGGGTGATGGTGGCTTTGATTGATACAAAGAAACCTGGGTCAGTTTATTTAAAATCTCATCACTTGCTGGTGTTGTGTTCCACAGGCTGCCTCATGGACTCATAACCCTGTTTCCACACTCATGGCTGGACTGCACTTGCATTGGTTCACCTGCTGCTCTGTGCTGTCCCCCTTCTAAAATGACCTGTATGTCCCACAGGTTTTGCAGGAACAGTAAGGCGTGTGCTTCTTTGCACTTAGTAAGTTAAAAGCTACAGAACAGTTCTTTGAAAATATAATCACTGCTAATGTGCAAAAGATTTCAAACCAGCTGGCAAATATAGCAAAAAAATCTTGTACATTTCCAATCAGGAGTCAATATCATGCTTATTTCAGTAAGGTATGGGACAGTGATTTGATTGTTCACATTGGAAATGAAAAGAAATGTTATTGTCTCTGCACAGAGGACACAGATAGCAACCAACTGCAATGCATTTTGCTCTGACAATGTGTTTTGTTTAGGCCTTAGAATGTATCTTTGCTATATAAAACTCCCTTTAATGTCATACATAACAGGAATTAGAAAATACTGACTTCTTTTGTTTTAGAAAGTTTGCTGTGGAGAATTTAGAGGCAAACTAGATGTAATCAATTCAATCTTTATCATCTGTTTTTAACTGCTTGAAGCTTCGTGTGAGAGTAAAATCCTCATACCGGTGAAATCAACAGCAAAATTCCTATTGAGTTTATCCTGATTGATCAGGCTATTCCTTTAGGGCCAGACTTCTGTACCCTCACTCACCTACTCCACATGATCTCAACCAAAGCAGCATGCAGGAAGATTTACTTCAATGTGACCCCCGATTCTCAAAAAAACCGACTGTGTCATCCAATTGGTACAGAGTTTATATATGTCTTGGAGAAATTGGTTTCTCCTACAGTTGAGAAGTCATGAGTGACTTTATGCCAGATTTACTTTCATTATTTACTAAGCATTGTCCACAGCAGCCTTTGAATTTCAAGAGCTAGCTACAAATGAGTTAACCCTGCTTAGACTTTTTGCATGAGAAGGATAAACTGCTGCAAGCTGTGACGTATGCAGCCTGTTCCCCAGCCTGGGCTCATGTGATTCACATTGTCCTACCCATGAACAGCTTTGGTCACATCGTGGAAACAGTGGCTGATGGTGCCAGTTCCAATAGTGGAAATGAAGGAAACTCTTGATTAAAAGTGTTTCTACAGGTACTTCCATGTTTTATTTGCCCAATGTTAAACCGATCCTTTACAACTGAAAAGTGGAGAATGTACAGTGCACGTATAGCTTAAAAAAAAAATGCTGTCTTTCCTTTTTCCTAAGAGTGGGGCAAAAAAAAAATTTAGTTTTTGACATGAATATATGATATGCTTGATGACTGTCATCCAGATCAGCTGAAAAACAAAAGGTCAAATCCACCTCATTTTATATTTGTGAAGAACCCTACAAAGTCAGTTTGACTAATGTTCTTCAAGAAAAGAAATTTACCTTTGAGCATTATCTGGAGTGAAAGGAAGTGTAAAGTCATTCCTTCTTGGAATTGCAGTTAAAGACACCGAAAAAAAGATTTACAAATGGCTTTGAATTCTTTCTGTTAACAAAAGTGCTGGAGTTTGACTGAAATAGCTGATGAGTACATTAAGACCCAGATCTTCCTAAGGTGCAGCAAAGCCTTATTCCCAGTAGTAACACCATGCAGTCTAAAGGCAAACGGCGTAGTCCATTGCAGACTGGTGCTTCATCCACCTTCTACATGGAAGAAGTTGCTGTAAAATACATCTAAGAATCCAAACTACACAAATTATCTCTAAAAAAATAGAGACATCAATAAAATGCTGCTTTATTAACTTCACTGCTCTTTTCCGTTGAAAAATGTGGAGGCCACGAGAAAAGTCATTGCTTTTTGGAATTTTGAAAATAACATAAAGAGACTGCTATGCTATGAATGCCATGATTTCTGAAAGCATCCTCAAATTCTTGTAAATTTATAATACAATGCCTATGTTATTGTGAGAATGCTCCTGCTTATGAACTGTGCTTAAGCAACCTTGTACTACCCCAATTAGGTTCACAACATACCTGTATTGCAAAGAGCTGTTTTCTCTCAATTAGTTGAAAAGGATTAGACGTGCTGATAGATAGTACTAAATGCTAATGGGCCAGATCCTAAAGCTGTTACACTGTTTTCATGCTGTCATTCTGCAGGCATTGATTTCACTGTAGTGCTGAAGAAAACCTGAATATGAACATCAGTATGCAGCTCAATATTTTATAGGTTTTCTTGTCTTGGTTTTTAAAAATATTCTGCCTCTGCTATTCTTTAGCCAGAAGAGCAAAAAAAAAGAGCTAGTTCCAGCCTTGAGTTCAAAAAAAGGCTGAGTGACAGTACAGAGGCTTGAGGAAATACAAGTTTATATGTGGGCTATTTTATCATCTCTAATGGCAAAATGAAAATTAGTTCCCAATTAAAAGAGAAAAGCACAAGTACAATCTGAGAACAGCAGATAAAGGGTGGCATGAAGGGAAGATTATTAAGCAGCATAGTATAACAGGACCCCAGGTGCAGAAGGGCCTCATTATACTCACATTCTTGTGCAGCAACATACGGACGTACAGTAAACCAAAAAAAAAAAAAAAAAATTTATTCCAAAGGACAGTTTTACACAGTGGCTACACTTGAGATGAGTACATGTTTTTTGAAGACAGACCATAACAATTTGGTTTTTACTTCCAAAATACAGTGGCACATTAATTGCTTGATCAGCCAAATGAAACTAAATGTAATTAAGACTAGTGTGGGGTTAATTTGGTCCATAATTATGTTATATAAAGTAAATGAAAATTGTTTCTTTCCTAAATTGCAATTCATTAAAATTACAGATATTAAAATAAGATACTATAAAATTACATGAAGCATGTACACATTAATAGCCATTAGTAATAGCTTGATATTTCTATCTAAGCAATAGTTTATTAGAATGCCAAAAGGTTATATCTGACAACTCACATGACTGATTTTTTTTTTCCTCATCCTTTCTACTCCTCCAAGAAATTAAGTTGTACTACACACATAACATATGCAATCTCATATTTAAGCATGTTAGGCATATTAATTTTAGGTTTAGATTTGCTTTAACAATAATGTTTACTGTTCATTAAAATATTTAAGGTTGATGGCTGTATCTCTGGAACAAATTACATCAGCCTCAGAGCTTTGAGAGTTAGCTGGTGACATCTTTTCCAGCAAAATACAGCATTTTGTTTGGGGCACAAGAAGTTTTTGGTAACAGGCAAATGCAGACTTAGACCCTCTTGCCTTCAATTTAAGTTACATGTAAATTTAAAGCTAAGCCCGTGCTTAATGGTTTTGCTATGCTTTAGCAGATTTTTACACGGACTTGAGTATTTTGTAGAATTGGAGCCACAGGCTCTATACGCTGAAATCAATGGCAATAGTCATGGTGTGCAGGGTCTGACCTATACCTCTTATGAGACAAAATATCCCTAGGTATTTCTACAAAGACTTGAAAACTTCAGGGTATCACATTTTGACCACTCTTGTGAATTGATTTCCCACTGTTTCTTTTTCTGAGATCTTTCCTTTTAGGGACTGAAAATCTCCAGCAACAACATCTTAATATTAGACACAAAGAGTGACGAATCAGCACTTAAGAAATCATAGCAACCATGTGAGTTTTGAGCTGGCGATGAATGATGGAGACTAGAAATATATTCGCTGTTTTCAGCTCCTATGTACATCAGATTACAAACTATAGGCACAATACTAATTTTTCATACAGCAAGGATACACACTGAAACCAGTGGAGTAGTAGAAAATGCAGAATGAGCTGAGGGTCCTGCTTCTTCAACTCCAACATGATCAAATTTCATGTCAGAGACATAAACTCTCCAGCTGCATTACACAGATGGGTATTATATTTAATCACAAGGATTAGGATGTAATTATGTGATTTCTGAGCATCCTGATTTTAAGAAGTATTCCATACTTTCAGATTCAGGATCTCGTTAAGTTCCTTGTAAAGCTGTGAGCAAGTTAGGTTTTTTTCAAATGTTCACTATTGTTTTCTTCATTATTTGAAATAGTAAAGCATCCTTTGCTAAAGGAAGAAACCACTACTGCTGCTGTGTCTTGATCCATGCCCTTAAAAGAGTTTTGTAGGTACTGCTCCTAGACTTGCAAACTTAAAAGTAAAATTTATCCTGTCTCTCATCTCTGTAATAACTCAGACTCAAGAGGTTTAGTTGCTTGATTCATGTTAATGGTGATGACAATAAATATTTGTGTCTTAATCATTCTGATAATCGAGCACTTCATAAAAGTGGTTAATAAAAGATAAAAGATCATCACTATACAGTGTTTTTTATACCTGTACAGAACATTAATATGATCTCATTTAATAGTAATAGTAATCTTAATGATGACATCTGACTTTCAACAAACTAAGAGATATGTTTTGCATTAATTGAGCAAATCTCCCAGTAGCTTCAGTGAAAGTTGTGCTTGATAAAATACTACTACAAAATTTCATCTTAATAGTAATTTATATTTTATGCATGGAAATGTAGGGTGATAACAGTTATTAGCATTCCAGGTAAAGTAGCTCATGCAAATTATTCCGCTATTAAATAGTGAGTCACATTGTATTTAATACCCCAAAATAGTTATGTATATTTATCAGGGAAATGACAATAGAAAAAAAAAACAACAGATTTAGTTCAAATGTTGAGCTGCTGTGTAAACCAATTATCTATCCTGAGGGAAACAGCTCTGTCTACAACTACTTAGACTCTAGGGCCTATTACAAATCCTGGAGTGGGCTGTTGTTTCAGTTCTCAAGGGAATCTGCCACGTCACACTGGAAACAGTTGACAATAATTAGAAAGTCTGCTTCTGCCAGTACTGCACATATTTTTAATACCTTTCTAAGTGTTATGGAGATAATATACAAGGTTTTTAGAATTCCAGTCAGACTAAGGTGAACCGTGGAAAGGACAGCTACACAATAGCCCCAAACTGGACTGTGACAGGCTAATTATTGTGGCTTCATTATAAAACCTTTTTTTTTGCATAGGTCACTTGGGAAATGTAATTAAAAATGCATTATTGGTATGTGTTTTTATTGAAGCAATTAAATTAAAAAACAAAAAAAATTAATTATTTGATGAGCAAATAATAATGTTGGTCAACAGCATTTATCTAAGAAAGAGAGAACATGTTAGTTACTCATTAGCAGTAAATGTGTTATCTGGAATCCTGTTTGAAAAATGAGCCATAGAACAGCTTTTAAATACTCAGATTAAAGGATTTATAATGTCAAGTTTAACACAGAAATTACAGATAGTATTACATTGCCATGAGTAATAGCACCTTTAATCTGACTTAGTGAAATGATTTACCACGCAGGGTGTGCTTTTCACAATTAGGCAGCTATATATCTACCATATTGAACACCTGTATCAACCACACAGAGGGATATCAGTACACATGTATGTGGGTATATGTGAATTCTGCATACACTGCAGAAAAGCCTTTTACCAATACCTTCCTCAACCATGGAGATCTCGGGGAGTCCTCTTTAGCCACTGTTTGGATTTCCCTGCCTTAGAGCCACAGGGCCCTGGAAGCAGGAGGAAATTGATAGGATTGCCATGTTCATAGCATAAGTTTTCTGGACAGCAGATATCCACTACCTGGCAAAGTGTTGTGTATACACAGACGAGCTCTATTGCACATATGTAGTAAAGCCAACTCCTTCTAGAAATGCTTGGTTGATAGAGCATGCACTTGACAGTTATTCCTCATGAGATACGTCCTGAGTGTATCATGTTAGATGTGCTGTTCAGACTCTCACCAGGATGTATGCCGTAAAATGGATGGTTTTACACTAGGCTCAGTTTGCAGGCTGTGAAGTTATCAAAATATGCACAGAGGATGCATTTGAGACTTTCAAAGGCATGTTCATTCTTCTTCATACAGAAGCAACTTGGTGTTCCACAGCAATGCCGAGCACGACTGCACGCACAGCTCAGGGTATGTGCATACTAGGGAGTTACACAGAAGCATGACATTTTCTATCTTTCATTCTTCTTCTGATAACTCAAAAAAATCCCCTTGCCTTTTGGTTGTCAATATTATTGTACTGGCATTGCCAAAGGACTCACGGTCCTCTAAGATCCCTCTCCTGAGATGAGGCTGTATCCTTCTGTAGAATTTCTTAAGGCTGTTTTCTTCTAAGTTTTGCCATCCATTTAATCTGTTACTTTATTGTCAAGTCATTCATAAGACCTAGCTGTAACACTTTATACAGAGATTCAATCCTGAATAATTCTCATCACCTGTAAAATTTAAGTCACTAAACATTTTTTCCAGATAATTTATTAATATATTGAATAGCAGAGTCCCAGCAGAGATCTCCGGAGGATTCTGTCAGTAATCATCCTTCTCTGTGAAAATTGACCACTTACTGTTCCCCTTTGTTTCCTTTCTTTTCACCAGTTGCTAATCCTGAGGAATACCTTCCCTTTGGTCCATGACTAATCTTCAAGTTTTTGTTTCTCTATGAGTCTTTGGTAAGGGATTTTGTTGAAAGTCTGTTGAAAATCCAGTCACACTGTATCAATTGGCTGTTATCCATACACATATTGATGTGATCTAACAACTATGAAATATTTTGGGTCATGACTGCTGTACAAAAGTTAATCCTAACCCTCTTCCCATACAACTACTGGTATTTTGTTACAGTTTCTGTTCATTTACCTGAAACAGAAATAAATTTCCAGGCCTATAGCAACTAGGATAATTTGCACCTTAGTGAAGATCAATTTCACATTTGTCACATTTTGTTTCTCTGCCTCTGTGTCTGCTTTAAACCAAAGCACTGTTACTGCTTGATTTCACATATGAGTTCTTATAGAGCTTTGGTGAATGCCATCTTATCTCAGCAATCTCTTCTTCTTGGCCCTGTCTGCTAAAATTTCCTAATGTATTGTAAGTTGTACTAATATCACAATTTCCCTCAATTCCCCAGTTCCTCGCCTTTCTAGACTGGCACCAGTGTAAGACTTCTGAGATGCTTTTAAAGAGTGAAAATCTAAGTCAAGTTGCTTTGAAGATTTTATGGATTTACCTTTGAGTTCTTTTTTTACGTTGTCTTGCTCTTTTTTCTCCTCTCAATTAAACTTTCAGATATGGTACAATAACCACTTTTCCTTGACCTGATTAAACTTCGAGAACTTAGGGTATACTGTGGTTTGGGAATGAATTCAGTGTTTCAGGAGAAGATTGATTACTACCAATCACAGGCACAGACTTTTAAGTTAGCCAAGTTTCTTACTGAAAATTTTCTTCCCTATGACTGTGTTAATCTCCTTCTTCAGGTGTATTTGCCCCACCCTCAATGTTGTCACATATTTACAACAGAAAATTTACAGGAAAGTAAACATCTACCAAAAAAAAAAAAAAAAANNAAAGAGGGGGAAAAAAAAAAAAAAAAAAAAAAAAAAAGAAGACTATTCTGTGCCTAGTGTTGTAAATATGAACACATTATTCAGTGACCTTCAAAACAGCAAGGCCTGATCCTCCCCTGTGTGAAGCTGAGGGAGTTTGCTGCTCGTTCTTCTCCTCACAATAGGATCCTGTTACAGCCGAGGGCTGAAGCATTCTCATCAATAAACAAGAAGTGACTCTTTTGTTACTGCATTTGATTTGAAGACTTTTTCAAGAATAACAAAGTACGTCTAATGGTATATATCCTTTCTAAAAATAATCTCTTCCAGACAACTTTGCCTCTCTTTCACTCTGCATGTTATATATGTATGCATGGAGGTACCACTGTACTGAAGCTAAAGATAAGTCTCTGCCCCTTTGTTTTTTGGTGGGTTTTGGTTTTTTTTTTTAGAATTTTCATTCCTAACCCAAGAACAGAACTTATGCTCCAATTTGAAAACATGCCTAAACCTAAAAATGAATTAAACACACAAAGTTCTGTTACTGGTCAGACTAAAACCCTAAGGATTGCATTCTGTATTCAATTACACAAGTATTACTCTCGTTGGAGTCAGGACTGGAGGGCAGAATTCAGACTGAAATTGTAAACAAGAAAAATCTGATCTGAGCTTATTCTTTCCTTAACATGCACTAGTGTGTACCAAGGTATTGTTGAATATGAGGTGTTTTATCTGGGAATAAGGGCAAGAAGAAAAAGATTGGTGAGTGATTTGGTAGAGATTTGCCCTGGATAAAATATGATGTCTAGTTGCTTTGGCACAGAAAGGTTTGTTGAAGTGTGGAAATCTGTGTTTTTAGACTTCCAAACCAACCTTATTTTGACTTATTCCTCTTCCCTGTATCTTTTTCATCCACTCATTTCTGCAGATTCACATCCTTTTCCAGTTTGTGGTTTCCTCAGTCTTTTCTGACACCAAATCCAGATTTGTTCCTTCCTTGACCCTGCCAAGAAGTGGGACAGAAAATGGCAGTGATTTCTCTTGTTGGAATGCACTTAGTTCAAGGCTTGAAGGTTGCTTGTGCGTTCCTTATGGAAATTGTGGCTTTTTCCCCTTTTTATTTTATTTTTAAGTATTTTTCTTTCTCAGGTGACATCCTTTCTGTGCTCTAACCCAAGCTACTAATCTCAAGGATTGCTTTTCTTTTCTGTGAAGGTCCTATCACATTTTTGAGAACTGCAGAAACTTGTGCAGAGGTTGCACACAAAATACAAGTGTACCTGGAAGATTTGTATTTTCACAGTGCATCAAGTTGTGAGTCTGCTCTATGTTTGACTCCACAGTTTGGGAGGCTTCAGTAGTTAAATAGACACATGAGCTGGACAAATTTGTGAGGCATCAACTGCTTGGTGTTAGAAAGAGGGTCTGAAGCTGGAACGTTAGGTTTTAAAGTTATATGTGCTGCTAAAGGTACAATTTAAAATAAAGCTCAAATCATATGAAAAACATAGCTTGAAACAAGGCTGTCATTCATTTGATTGCCACAGAGGATGCTGTACAGACAGTTGCCATTTTTGTGTATGAGTGGTCTTCCTGTCTCACAGAATGGAACCATTGTCAGCAGTAGCCATCCCTTGTGGCTGGACAAAGGGCAGCGTTGGGGTGAAAGCCACCAAAAGGCAGTGCCGTAAACGACAGGGGCTTGCTGGAAAAGGCTGTGCAAAGCATCTACCCCATGCTGCTACAGAAGAGTCAGAACTTCAGGAGAAGCTTCTTGTGAGTTGTGCCATAATATATTTTTCCATCTTTTGTCATCTCCCACGTTAACGAATGTAGCTGATCTATGCTTTTAAAAAAATACGATCCGAAGCTTCATTTGACTAGGGACTTGAACACAGTTTGACAGCGTTAATAAAAATTACTATGTCGCGGCGAGGGAAGACTTGGACGCTCAATATGAGTGTTTTGCAAGTTTCCTGCTTCAAGCTTCAACTTTATTAGACAGGTTACACGCTTATATACTCTACTTAATAAGGTGATGCATATTCTGTAATACAAGCACTACATTGGTGATTATTTTACAGGTCAGCCACTCCTCTAGTCCCTGAATCTGTTTCTTACACATCCTTGTTTTTCTCATAGCTAGCTAACCGCAAACATCTTGTTATCATACCACAGCTGCATCAAGGACACTGTATCAGCACTTCAGAGCAACTGAGTCCGATGTTTGTCAAGGTCCTGTTCCGCTAGCTTTTTCACGTCTATGTGACCCTTCTCAGCTAACCAATTCCCCACATTATTACTTTGTCTATATGCACATTTGGACCCACAGGACAATTTAATGCTGTTTTTAAAAGCCAGCTTTGGTAGAACCAAGATGCCCAGTGGTCACCACAGCCTTCCCTAATACAACCTTGGGAGACTTTGTATCGTGGTTGGTTTACTTGGGCTTAGGATCCCTCAAAAAAAAAAATACCAAAAAAACCATGATTCTCTCTCCCTGTGAAACTGTGACCTACTGGCCCAAATACGTCCTCCGATCTCAGCTCCTACGATATGTTAGAAATAAATAGGACTTTGCTAGCCATGCAGTGATCCTAATCTTTGAAATCTTTATACATCCAGCTTCATTCTGACATTAGAGAGGGTCTGCTAACCATGCAAAAAATGTTAGCTATTCCTAATATGTGATAAAACTATAATAAATGTAGAAATTGATGAAATGAGGAGCAAATTATTATGGACATTGTTAGACAATGCACAGGTTCAGGGAAGATGAACTTCTCTTTTGCAAAAGTTCTAAATCTCTATAACTCTAAAAGTTTAACTGGAAGCAAACATAAGCAGGCTGTAGTTGTGACCTTTTCTTCCTGGAAATAAGTGGAAGAAATAGTACTTCAAATATGGGGTAAATATTCAGCTGCAAGTCAAGGGTTAATTTTTCTTTTCTTAGGGAAGCAGTAAAAGCTGACTTTTTTCCCCATTCTGCATTATATGTGGCATTATATGTGGCAGCTGCAACCTATTTCTAATCCTAAATTCTGATAGTTTATTGTCATTATGGGAAAAGGAGGAATTGGTCCTTGGCCTTAGAATTCCAGGTGTCCAAGAGATTTACAAAAGCTGTGAAAAGGGGAATAATGATGCAAAGAATACAACATTTCTGGAAATATAATTTAGATTTTGGTCATCTGGGAAGAGAAATGGGTGGTTCAGGTCACCTGCTGAACTGAACTGAAATGTCAGTCCGTTGGCAAGCTGAGAGAGGAACAGATAGGCTTGCCAGAGCCATGGATTAAGTTATTTCTTTGAAGGTTGGACCATCATATAACTTACAGGTCTAAGCATATGCTTAGTTCTCTCCAGTCCACCTAAGCTTGCAGTTTTCATTCTTGGTTATTCTATGTTGTATTGGTGACCCTGAGATGATGGACAAGTCTGTCTTGTTTTAAACTTCGTGCAGTTGCTTAGGGAAATGCAGTGCATCCACAGTGGAAACTGACCTGGAGGTACAATCCTCAAGCTGCTGAATGAATATGGTCAGTACTGGTGCAAGCCTGCTCTGATACAACGGGTAGAGACCCAGGTGCAGAAAAGAGAGAGAAGTGCATATACAAACAGTATTTCTTACTATGTCTACTTAATTGTTCTATCTTTCTCACAAATCTATTGCATTTTCTCTTTTCTTTTCAAACTCAAAAGTATGCATATTTCAAGGCAAAATGGAATACTATGATTATTTAGCCTAATCTCTCCTTTTTCATATAACCAACAAACTTCCCCAATCTTACAGCCGTGGTTGAACTGAATATAACTTTTATAGAAATGCCTTATCTTAACATTATCTGGTGATGAAAAGTCCGCTGCATCTCTGACTTGCTAGTTCACAATGCCTGATTACCCACATTATCAAAAATAAAAGCCTTATGCCTAGGCTGAAGTGTTTTCACTTCTGTTTCTAGGTGCTGAATCTTATAATATCTTTACACTAGACTGAAGAACTGTGCATTTTTTGAAGTACTCTTCCTTGTGTTGAAAACTACAGATATAAGAAAAATTTACTCTTTTTTAACTTTCTTCTCTGCTGCTTTGGTATCAATCCCCAGATTCACATTTGAGCAAGCAGCTCAAGTTGGAAGTTTTGTGCTATAGACTCTTCACTGTGGCATAGAAAAGCACAAGCTTGCTAGCTATCCAGCTGTCCTTTCTTACATTAGGAATGTTTGCACGAATACCTTGTGTAAAGGTATGCTTCTGAAGGCAAGGGGGAAATCTCCATTTTGTTAGTTCCTGATCATGTGCATAAAATACACTGACTTCCAAGCTCTAATTACAGACATGAATTTATCAGCCAAGATGACATTTTGCAAATTTGTCCATGCAGCTATGTCCCTGGGCTTACTCTTCTGCTAGCTTTGTCACAGCAATATTGAAAGGAGACAAATTGCAGTTATACAGTTGATAGTAGTGAAGCTCAAGGATATCTGATTTCTTAAATGACCCCAAGGAGAAGTTTTTGTATTAGAATAAGTAGTAGATTCATCTCAAACTAGAGACAGAGACTGAGTCAAAAGAAATATGACATAGATGATCAAAACTCAAGACAGAAAGGAGCGTAAAATGATCAAGTTAGTAACAAACTTTACGGCAAGCATTTTTAATTTTTGCATTCATGTTTTGAGCTTTTCAGTTTTTCCTCTGCATCTTTTCTGAACTATCTCAGATTTTTAAAATTGTCTTTCTTAAGGTATGGACAGCAGTGCTGAATTCCAACAGCAGATGCTCCAATATTTAGGCTTCAACTGCTTTCCTTTTTATTTCACTGAATCATATCTCTCCTCAGATAACCAAAATGTCTACTCAGAAACAGCACATATTTGTATCTGCTGTGAATATTATTTCTTCTTTTTGGAAATACAACATGCAAATCTTACAGTCCATAATTCGCTTCTCCAAAATACGACATCTATTTTAAATGAACAGCCTTTTATTGTTGGCATTGAAGCTCATATTTGATTGTGATAGCTCTCTATACAATGCAGAAAATTTTATATCAGTGATCTGCTTTTACCCTTATTTATCATTTCTCAGTCTTTCCTTTACACAAGACCTTTATCAGAAATTATGTGACTAGATGCTTTCTACAGGTTGTTAATAAAAACACAACAATGTGGGGAAAAATTCCAGTGAGACCCTATTAAAGAAATATCTGCTCAGTGATAGTTTCTCACTTACAAGTAGACTTCAAGTACCATCAGCTGATGGTTAACTCACATAATAAAAAAACAAAACCAAAAACATATATTTTCAAATCCTCAGTTCAGATCTTCAAAAAGTACATTAGATGCTTCATAGATCTTATTATGCCAAAAATATTGTCCCTACCAAGCAATTTTTTTATTTTCATCACTTAGTTTGATAAGATCTTTGTTATTAACTGCAGTTGACCAACATTCATTAAATTTTACTTCTTCAAAACAGGAGGAGGTTTACCCTATTACTGCTTGATATAAGCAGGACTCTAACTTATAGTATTTTTATGTATTACTTCATCGTAGTAATGCCTAGCTTTATTAGCACTTATTGAAGTCTCAGGAATTACTGAGATCATCTGCAATCAGGCTGAGAAGCAGCTTCTATGTGGTCTGATTTCTTGTTAAATACTTTTTAACAATCCAATATGGAGAGGACTTTGAAGTTTGTATGTCTCCCTCAAATACAGAAAAAGTAGTGTATCTTTTAAATACAATTGCTTCACTCTTTATCCTCCCTGAGACTTTCTTAGTGCCTTGAATTTTAAGTCCTCAATGTTGATGTCTGCAGCATTTGTTTAGAAACCATGGGTAATATTTAGAGTTTCTATGCTTTTAATTGTGCATCTTTGTGCTAAGCAAATCAAACTATGGTGTTTATTTCCTTTGAACAGAGCATGAGAATAAGTTAATTAAAAGCAGGATGCGGAAGACTGTGAGGGAATATTAATGGTAGCTATGTATTTGCATGTACAGAATATTTATGTAGTACAAAAATACTTGGAAGCACTGTGTATTACTGGGATGTTGTAACATAAGGAGAGTGTGCATATGTATGAGCAAGACCAAGCAGGAGAGCAGTCAGTGTAAGCCAAAGTACAAGGCAAAACAAAGTGAGGTTCCTGGCCAGGATGAGTGGCCTGGGCCACATTTTACCAGTAAAACGGTGTCTATGGGAAGTGCTGGTCTCTGACATGGAGGAGTAGGGTATGTGATATCTTGGATTCAAACAGTTTGAGCTCACAAAACTTCATGGTCTTCTGAATAAGAGCTACCATAAACAGCATATACATTATGTCCTTTTTTACTGGGGAGCTGGAAAGGTGGTAACTCCCACATGAGGGTCTCAGGCCGGGCACAGGAGCTACAAGTGATAAGAAGACATCTCTGATACTCCTTTTCTCTCGAATCTTCCACTGTGAATGCTTGACCTAAGCAACTGGGAAACTTTGAGATAGTGGATCAAGAGTGCCAATGCTTGACTATTACCTACTCAATTCCTGTTGCTAGATTTTGCTGCATGTTTTCATTTTATCTTTTGTTTTAGCAGCAGCCTCAGTTTGCTGCTGACTGGTTGGCCCAGTCCTGGATTTCTTTAGCCAGCTGTGGTGGTTTGGCCAGTGATGCTGTAGGACAGAAGTTGTATCCTATTTGGCAGTAGTGGTTCAGCCTAGGTGAACCACCAGAATTCAGGATGGAGCAAATAACAGCTACTCTCGCAGTTACTTTTTTTTTTCTTTTTTTTTTTTCCATTACATGTACCTTTCATATTTTTCCCTTTCATTCCCCAACTGACAGAAATTGTAAAAAGTTGATATCATTACCTGATGCATCTCCATGTGAAAATGATAGGTTCATGGAGCTGTAGCTTTAGGGGTCTACTGAATATCATTAGCCCTGATCTTTTGCCATAGGTCAGTACAACCCAGCATTCTGCATCAGAAGCCACTAAATTCCACAGTTACCTCCACAGTAATACCTTCTCCTTGACTAGAATGTAACAGCCTTGAATGTATCCAGTTATGATCTGAAGATACTAAGCAATGGTATCACTTGGAGGACAGCTTAGCTTTTTATTTTAGACATAATTTCTTTGTCAGGTGAATTTTCCCAACTTTCACTTGCAGTCATAGATTCTTGTTCAGTTTGTCTACACTACGTTGAAGAGCTCTTCAGTGCCTGGTTTTCTCCCTGTAATCAAATTTGTTGCCTCAAATTATTGCATCCAGAACAAAATCCATCAATAGAGGTAGGAAATGATCAACACCTTTGTCACCACTCTCATCAGAGAACAAAAGCTAAAATGAACACACAGATTCAAATAATTAAATCTGTTGAGCATGTGGAGCTCTGCACTGAGATGTGGGCTGATGGCCTGCTCTTAGAAAGTCTGAAGCAACATTATTGTGCTGAAAATTACCAGTACTGAAACAAAGTGCTTCAGTTTCAAGAGCAGGCAGCTCTGTAACGCTTACATGCACAGAAGAGCTGTGTATAGATATATATATATACACACACGCATGCGCGCGCACACATATATAATGTAAAATAATTCAACTCTATCTCATATGGCTGGTATAATTTTAATTGCATGGTAAAACATAGGAGTATTTCTAGAAGCAAAAGATAGTTGAGAACATCTGCCTCCTTATGTTCAGTGTATGAATTTGCTCATTTTCAATATGAACTGTTTATTGAGGAATCTTAAGAAGTCCAAGAACTTACTTTAGTCTGACAAACCTACAGAGTTAATTCACTTTTTTCTTTTTTAATTCTGTCAAGTCCTAACAAAAATCATCAAAAAAATATCATTCCATACCTTTGCAAAGGAAACTAGTTTCAAAACCTTTCCTAAAGACAGCATACTCATTCCTGTAGTTTGCCTTGTTTAAACTATGTTGGACACAGCAATTTGGACTGCACTGTAGAAAACAATCCTCTATGTTCATAAGGAAGAACAGACAATATAACTGAGATCTTGCTTTTATAGTTATTCGATCTAACCCTGAGGTCACACAAGCCTATGGAATGTTTTTCATACTGTAAATCAGAAAAAAGAAAAAAAACAATGAGAATGTAATTTCTCAGATACTACTTTATAATGAAGCACTGACCATTGCCTGTAAATGTGCAGAACTGGAAACTCCTGCAGCTTCCACACTTGCTAAGACAGGGCTGGACCCTTAACACTGGTCACTAGCAGAGCCTCTGTGCCAACAAAAAATGGCTGCAATTTCTGTGTCATTCAAACACCATAAAATCATAGAATCAGTAAGGCTAGAAAAAGCCTTTAAGATCATCGAGTCCACCCATATCCCAACTACCATGACCACTAAACTATATGCTGAAGTGTCACATCTACACACTCGCCATTCCCAGATGTAAGCTGACCTCAGTGGGGGTCAGGAATCTATTTTGAAACATCACTGCAGCACCAGGTGTATGGGAGGATGAAGATTTAATCAAATAAGGGACTTCAGGTATTACGATTTATGTTATTCCACATCTTGGCCAGAGTAACTGGAATATACACCACCATAAACACACAATACATACATATATATATATATATATATTTGAAATGAAAATTGTTCTGCTGAGAAATCTGTAGTGAAAGATAAATAAGGAATGCACAGCAGCTCACAGAAGGCTGGGTTGAGTATAGATTGTGTGCTCCAAGGAGCACAGAAGGAGGAGCACTTCTTCCCATAGGAGCAAGTCCTGGCTCAGAAACCTTTCTGCACCCCAGAAAGAATTTACTCTGTGGTAGAAGTGCATGAAATGTTTACATCTCATCATCTTCCCCAGCTGTTGCACTCCATCAGCTATACAAGGAGGAATGGCTTCTCTCCACCCTCTACCTAATGGGGCAATGTAAAACTTGCCTACATTTTAGGCCTTGAGAAATAATGTCTCTCAAATATGTAAAGAGACAACACAGAGAAACCACAAGCTGCAGAAAGAAGAACTCCTCTTGCCATCTGAAATAAGTGGCTATGCATTTCCATTCACCACTGGATTTGCTTTTTCTTCTTATTAAAAAGAAACCAAACAACTCCCATTGCTGGTAGCTTTCAAATCCAACTGCATGTAGCCAGAAAAGCAACACCAAGTATCAAGTTCTATCAATCTCTGGGAGTGTTTCTACTTGTTACTTGCAGCCAAGTGCTTTCTCTCTGTAATACAACCCCGTTGGCAGTAGAGGGCACTTAGAATATGGACAAAACGTGAAAAAATGCCATCTGAAACTTCCCTCAGCAAGCTTTTGTTTAGCTGCGTGAAAGCTTCAATGCTGTCAAATGTTCTCTAGTTTAAAATAAGGAGATTTTTAACAGTGTTTGACTTTGCAGATTATTTAACATCTCTGCTTTAAACAAAATAAAAAAGTTAATTTTACTTTCTGTTCCAGTTGGGTTTTAGCATTGCAAATAGTCTTTTTAGGTTTATGGGGTTTGTCTGGTGTGCTATCAGCAAAGCAACAATATTTTATTATTTTGCTGACATTAGGAGTAAAGGAAATAATTTTTCCTTAGAAAATGGTGAAAATAATTTCAGTAATATTTTAGGTTATTCTGGGGTCAAGTGAACCCATTCCAAAATAGGGAAACTCAATTATACAAGTGGTACAGAAGAAAGATAATGCAATGAAAACCTAAGAAGTGGAAAAATGTGCCGTGTTACTATATTCTGATTCTTCTAGGACAAATATGATGCTTTCACAAGAGCTCATGGAAGGACTAGTCCTTCAGGCTATTAAGCTTGCTTATGCCCCCTAAAACATCTAGAAAGATTTGGACTTTCAGTGGACAAGGGGATGTTATTGATATTTTGTTGTGAATGTTACAGCTTTGCTCATAGTCAAATTATACATTTCAATTACTCCCATTAATAAATTTTAGTGTTGACGTGAAATAGACCTGTGCAAACTTTAGTGATAATTGTATAAATTTAAGCTCAAGTGGATTTTTCTTAAAAGTCAGTGACATTTCCTTATTGAGTTGCTTATTTCAGGATCAGGCTTGAATGGCACATTTTTTTTTCCACCTATGGTAGTTGCAATTAATGAGAAAATATGTAAGTACCGTACTTCTCATATGAGAAAATACAGGGAGCAGATACTGTAAAAGAGGACAAAATAAGCAAAGATCTTCTCTTCCTGTAGCTATTTCAAGACGTTGGATCAGGTCTGTAAGTGGAATAAACTGACGTTGTTTCAGTGACTGAAATGAATCTGCGAATTTAGAGCAACTGAAGAACTGGTAAATTGTCTGTCAAAACACAGGAGTCAAACGTTGTGGGTGGGTTCTGGTTACATTAAATTACTGTCAGTGTTCACAGAGCTTTTAGAACAGCCCAAGGAGAGGTCCTTCTTCTCTAAACCTGCTTTCATATATAGTAACACAACATTTAAGTGGCTCATTATTTTTGTTTGGCCTAATTTGTGGAATCACTTGCAGTACTTCTACAACTTGTACAAAACCAACAGATTGGTATCTTTGAAAACATAAACTGGTGTAGATGCACTCGTTTACATTGAACAATTACATCAACAGACAACCTGATTTAGTATGGCCTGACACAGAGCCATTAGCTAACTTCTCTTACGAAATTCTTTATAAAAGGCATCTTAAGTGAGTTTCTCCATGGATAGTGTCTGTTTAACAAAATCCTATGTTCTTTGTCTTCTGGCTGAGCTACTGATGGGCTTCTGCAAAGAAAGTGATTAGCAGATCTTCATCAGTTCAGCCATAGCCCAGCAGCAATTAATATTAGCATCCATTCTACAAGAGAATGTTTATATGGATGCAGGATTTGTATGCTCCTACTGTTGTAGCTACCAAGAAAACAGGCTAAGAGAGGTATGGTCAATAACCAGCAGGAGAAAGATCAGTCAAGAATATGAAAGTCTTGGTTGCTCCCTATCCTGTTTGGATGAGATGAGTAAGAGGTGGTGGAAAGCCTATTACACCCATTGCAAAAGTTGCTGCTGTTACCTGATAGAAAACTGCTTACAGTTCCTGCCCACAGTTTCCTTGTACCCTGTGTAACTGAGGCTGCTCCCTTCTTCCATGTCATTTCTACCAAAAAGGCATAACAAAGCTTTCTTCTCTTGTGCCCCTCTTGTGAATCAAAGGCACTGTATGAAACAGAAGTAACTGCCATGCATACAGCAGAAACCAAGCATGCATGTTCATCTGTTTCCAAAAGCTGAAGGAACATGTTCATTACCTAATAGCTTTCTATTTGAAAACTAGAACAGGCAAAGAAACCACTTGAAAGGAAGAACCTGACTCTTGTCAACCAGCTAGGAAACTGGTGGCTTGCAAAGGCTCCCCCAGATTCTTATTCTTACTCCCTTTTGCTCAGAGTCCAAATGTGCTTATCACATGGTTAAGATTCGACTCATAAAAACATGTCTCTGCAATTGGAATTTACCCTTTGACCTTTGCCACCTCCCTCCATCCGGCTTTGTCCCCCTGCTGTGATGCACAAGCTTTGTGTTCACCAAATATCAGTGTTACACTTATGAAAACTGCTTTTTTTGCACAATTTTAAAAACTAAGAAGACAGCAGGGAGAAAGGCACTCAGAGAAACATGAGAATTTTCTGAGTTTTGCCATTTTACACAAATATTTTTAAGCAATGACGCACCCAGCAAAGACAGACTTGGAGCGGTGAATTATTCAGTATGTTAAAATATCTTTTTCATTTAAACACTTTCTTGCCCCATGCGTAGGCATGTGCATACCTGTCTGGGATTAGGAATAGGTATTGCCCTGCTTCTGGTCTCTAAACTTCTATGTGGGGTCACTATAGAGGAGCAGCACATCTGCTTATGCTGGTTGTTGATGACATATGGTAATAGCTGCAGTGTTAGAGCTGAATGTGACACATCACAGCAAGTTGAAGAAAATAAACCTGCTAGACTTTCTCCTCACCCCTATGCCAAAAAAAAAAAAAAAAAAAAGAAAAAAGAAAAAAAGAGTGGGGCATTTTTTGTTTGTTTGGTTTTCATATAGTGAAGAACCATTATTAACAGTGAAAAAAAAAATACAATTGAATGTTTCAGGTGTTTCAGGTGCTTGGTTTCTGCATATATGTGTATGAAAACTAACTAGATAGGTGGGTCTGCATTGATAAATAGGGCACTTCGTTTACACGAAGACATGTATGATTGCACACATGTTCAACAGCATTCAACAATACTCTCAGATTAGAAGCTGAGCCTAGTGTTAATCTATCAGGCATGCAAGTACAGTCTGTGGTGCAATCTGAGGCTAGCTCTACTGCACAATTATAAGATTATATCCCCTTTAGAGGGTATAATTATACATCCTCTATGTATCTTATTTAGATGGCATAATGCCTCTCCCCCGAAAGTGAAAGAACTAGTAGATAGAGTGATTTTTTTCGCTTCCAGTGCACAAAAGACTGTAGACATCCAGAAAGCTTTTGTATGCAGGATCTTTGGGCTGCAAAGAACAAAGCTGGAATCCTGATAAATACCTGAGGGGGGAAAAAAAAAAAGCTACAACCTTTGTGCCTTTTGGTGAGAGGAAGCTAGATCTTGTAAGAGTTTCTCCAAATTAATTTTCACAGATGCCTTAATAATTACTGTTTGACAGCTTAAATTAAACATGCCAGTCAGTAGCATTGGGATCTTTCCTAGCTACAATAAAATTGAAGACATCTTTTTAAGCAAACTCTACTTTGCACTTAGCACCGCTAACTACCCGTATAAATGGGTACAGGTGTTACAGACACAGGGGGTATAGAAGAGTTGTTAATAAGGCAGTGGCATGTTTTACCCAGAAGGTGATCAATAATTTTGTTTTTTCTTTACACTTTCATTGCACTATTTAATCTTTCCAGGCTCAGATCAAGCGATTGTTCCTATTTGATGATAAAGCTTATTGCTACCATCCAGTATGTGTGATGACTACTTAGTAATATGCACCATCATACGGCAGTAGCTCTTTTCAGTTTGTTTTTAAAGGTGGTAAGGAGTCTCACTATTATAGTCTTTTTCATAGAGCTGAGGTTGCTACAAACCTCAAGATAAATCTGCAAATCTATGTGAGCATTCTTTATCATTGTCAGTAGCTTAGTGGTGGTCTGCCATTTTTCTTGAAAGCTGGGCACCAACTGCTGCCTAGAAGTATTTTTCACTGAATTCTTTGTACTTTAAATAAACTACTGCCTCAAGAACTGCCAAGTGTTCCTCATTCATCTTCAGGACACAGAGCTTCATGTATATCTTTGCAAGCCTTGACTCTGTGAAATGTTTGTCTCATCTCTCTGCCATCTATAGCAGTCTTTGAACTCACTTCAGGTTTATTGATGGCCTTGACTAAATTAATGCAGATGTAATTTTTTTTAAAAAAAAGTTTACAGTATGACTAATCATATGCAAAATAAATCCTCATGTAGAGAAACTCGTATATTTTCCTCCTCTTGTTCTAAAAGGTCTTTCTGGATTCATACAGTAAATGTTGCTGAAAGTGTGGGGAGGGGGAGATTGTTGTTTCCTTTGGCATTTCTCATCTTAAAGTGGTAGAAGAATATGCATCTGCTTTTCCCTGTGGACAGGGAGATAATATGATAACCTTCTGATTATATACATAAGCGGGAACTGATCAGCTTCTCTTGTGGTTCGTTTTTAAGGGCGAGTTCCAGTTGGATTGTGCTAATGCACATATTCATGAATCTCTCCAAACAGGATTCACTGCTCTCCAGGGAAATGTTGAAGTATGCATCATTGTTTCAATGAAGTATCTTCATTATAAAACATAGGGACTATAAAAGGTGAATATCTTTTTGCCTTGGCCTAATGTAATCTCTAGTTTGACTTTCTCCTGCAATAGTGATTTTTTTTTTTTAACAGAATCACAGAGAATAAAATGAGACAATTTCAAATGAAACATTACATGAAATTAGATTCGTGTGCCTTGATGAACAGAGTACTTTATTTTCCATTGTATTATTAAAATAGGGAAAAATTAATATCATTGGAATAGAAAAGATCTTTAAGATCACACTGCTGATTTGAAGGAGCTCAGTGGGGATTTTTTGTCTCTAGAGGTACATAGTTTCTTACTTTACTGCATTAAAACAATTAGGTATAATAGGCTGCAATGCTGAGTAAATATGTTTAAGATTTAGGAAATCAGGCAGATACTGGAACCCTTACTGAAATCCATCGTGAAAAGCATTTTGCTTCCTGCAAAGTACAGGGTGACACAAATGTCTCTATAGACTTCAAATTAGTAGGAAAATTTCATGGGTTTTCACTATAATTATTTTAAAGAGTCCTGCATTTTTATTTATTAGAATATGCACATTACAAATAGCAGTCAGCTTTCCATTTAAATATGGTGAGGGAAGGAAGACTGTTGCAGTATTATCTGAAAAGGCCTCTTAAGGCAGGGAACATTATGGTGAAGAAACAATCACTTTCCTGTAAACAAATATACAGATGTGTTTATATATTTTTACATATAAAAATAAATAAATGTGGTTTTGTCCAGAGTACAACAAAACCATTAGAGAAGAATGTTTTCATGTAGCTTATAGCACTCTAAGCAATGTACAGACAAGGAGACGGGCAGGATCCTTGCTCAAGCAGCTTGTGATTTGAGAATGGTACAGGTAGCTCTGTTCAGATACATATAATATAGTATATAGGTTGAAGGTCCTATGTTAAAAGTATTCAAATAATATTGTTTGGCTTTGTATTCTAGAAAAAAATAACAAGATATTCAAGGCAAAATGTTGGCAAAGATACCTAGCTCTGGATGGCCTTGTGACTTCAGATAGGTCTGCTACCATTAGAAAATGCTTTATATTTTAGTTTGTTTATACAGTGTACAATTTATGCATGTGTATAGGAGCAAAACATGGCCTACAGCCCACTCAAATTCCACTCAAGGTGTATTTGGAAAGCTTAAGTGGAGCTACATAGTGAATAGAACTTTGATCCATGATGGATTTCTCTTGTTGCAGCAGTGGTGACACAAGTCATGTGTTCTATAATGACACCAGATTTATGAAAACCTGCCATGCTCACATGTACACACAAAAAAATATTAACAAATCTGGTGCTACATCATCAGCAATGTTAGAAAAATAACACATATTTCACAGTTTGGTTCAACATCACCAGGTCTCTGACAACAAATTGCTGACATTTGTAGTATGACCGGGAGTTTCCATAGAATCAGAGAATCATTAAGGTTGGAAAAGGCTTCTGAGATCATCAAGTTCAACTGTCCAGTCATTCCCCTCCTTTCTCTCCTCTAATTCTTTTTAATTGAATATGTTGGCAAGCAGACCTTGAAATATGCTTTGCTGTCGATTATTTCTTTTTAAAAGGCAAAACATCAATGTGAATTTCTATACCACTGTGTTCTGTGACTAGTGTCTTTGGTAGAAAACCAGTGCCTGTAAAACATACTCCTGTCAACATGATGTAACAGTATCATAGAAATCATGCTTGGAAGATACAGTGAGTCACTCAATATGGATTTTGTGAACACATTACATAAATTAATATACTATATTCATATCTATAATTATGTGTAACAAATTATATAAACACATATGCATAAATTAATATTTTTATATTGCATTAAATATAGTGTAATATAGTGTCTAGGTTTATGTACCTAATAGTAATATTAAAATTAATACATTAATACCCCATCTGCAGTACTGTGTACAGTTCTGGAGCCTCCAGCACAGGAAGGACATGGAACTGTTGGAGCGGGTCCAGAGGAGGGCCACAAAGATGATCAGAGGGTTGCAGCAGCTCTCCTGTGAGGACAGGCTACAAGAGTTGGGGCTCTTCAGCCTGGAGAAGAGAAGGCTTCGAGGAGACCTTATAGTAACCTTCCAGTATCTGAAGGGGGCCTATAGGAAGGCTGGGGAGGGACTATTTATAAGGTCTTGTAACAACAAGACAAGGGTCAATGGGTTTAAACTGGCAGAGGGGAGATTTAGACTGGATGTTAGGAGGAAGTTCTTTCCAGTGAGGGTGGTGAGACACTGGAACAGGTTGCCCAGGGAGGTTGTGGCTGCTCCCTCCCTGGAGGTGTTCAAGGCCAGGTTGGACAAGGCCTTGAGTAACCTGTACTAGTGGGAGGTGTTCCCGCCTATGGCAGGGGGTTGGAACTAGATGATCCTTGAGGTCCCTTCCAACCTTACCATTCTATGATTCTGTAACATTTGAAATTTTTGGTTTTGAGACCAAATTTAAGTTTTTCAAAAGTATTTCAATCTGACCATTTGAAGTTCTCTCTTTCCCCCAGGAGCAGTCAGCCTCTGTGGCTTTGCACATCACAAAAGAGGAATGAGCTTTGGAGAAGGCATCATGCCTGAGAATACACCCACTTATGCTATACTAAGCATCATGTCACTGTAAAACACTACAAAACTCAGAGATAGCATATGACACTGCTTTTGGAAAGGTATGTCCAGCAGCTTTTCTTCTACAATTTTAACTGCTGTATATTATTCTGTGATTTTTAGGAACTTATTTCCATTCACTTCCTAGTACTCTGTCCTGTCCTACCCTCAATAACTGGAGTGTAGGTAAGTAAAAAATGTTTTCAAGTTTTCTCCTAAATAAATAAAATTTCACAGGACAGAAAAAATGTCAAATTATAATAAGCAAAATATGTATTTTAGTACAGACCTAGCAAAATATATTTGTAGCACTATATTTTTTAGAAGGGAGGAATTAACAGATTCATTTGTCTCAGAAAATGGATGGTTTTGGAAGTGCCATCTGAAGAGATGTAAGGAAAGAAATTAAATGACTAAACTTACTTAGAAGAACTTAGAGAAATCCAAGAATAAGCTTCAGTGAATATCATAAATATCTAAGTTATTTGCCCCTATGACTGTAACATAACTGCTTAATGTTGCTTTTGCAATTTTTTTCCTGATATGTTGCACTCCTGATAGTCAGTAAAAAAGTAACTCGCAAATAAGTAATGCCCTTAATTACCAAAGGAATGACTTGTCCTGGGTTACCAACCCACTCTCACTAGCCACTCTCCCCCCACCACCACCACCACACACAGATGGGAAGGAAAGTAATACACACACACAAAAAAAAAAAAAAAAGGAAAAAAGAAAAAAAAAGGTTGAGAAAAAAGAATTTCACTGGAAATGATACAAGGTACAATTACCTTTGCCTATTTACAGAAAAGTGCAGCTTAATGCAGAAACAGCAGCAGCAGAAGCCAGTGGTAAAACGGTTCCCCCAACCCAAGCACCCAGAAGCCAGCCCAGCAGAACTGACCAATCTAGAAACTGAAAGCAGTAACCAGAACATGCTACAGTCTGAACTTCAAGCCCCGTGATACTTTGCTCCAGCCAGCACTTTCATTTTGAAGCTTGCATGGTGGCAGCATGGTATTGAATATTATCAGATTTGATTCAACCCATGACAATGACAGATTTAATTGTCAGTCAGATGACACAGCATTTTATAGTAACCCAATAAATAATTTATGCAATTTTAAAATAAAAACGAATACTTTAAAATGCACATTAACATCATAATTTATCAGAGCAGCTTGCAAGATACATTTTACATAAGGTTATGATGGGCAGCATGGAAAGATTGACATACCTTTAAACACAGATAGGATCCCCACGCTGTTAGTTGGGTTTGCTTAGTAAAATGATAGTTACATTGAAAGCAATCCTCCTTTTGGTTTCAGTAAGGTCTGACTTTCACTTACTCTTTTCATGTTGGGCCATGGGACATTGCATCAAAAAAAAAGACTTCCGATCAATCAGGGTTTTAGTACCTATCTGATAGTCTGAGAAATAAAGTAAATCAGTGTGGATCAAACTGGTTCTGAAAGGATCTTAAAGGTCAGGTTGATGGTTAAGTCATTGTGATTGCTTAACTCTTTGTCTCTCTGTGGAGACTTGCTGATCATAGTGTTGAGTTTAGAGAGGTAAGACTAGATTAAGCCCATTAGATTAATCCATAGAGGTGTCTCAGATATTCTCATGCAGGATCTAACCCATACAGAAGAGTTGTCGCATCTCAGTCTTAAACCCAGTTTTTCATCTGTTAGAAAGCTTTACTGGAAAATTACAGATAGAGTCAATTATGGTGATATATTAAATGTATTTGCAACATCAGGTATGAAAACCTCCCCTTACAGTTCATTCAGCACATTACGATGAGATTCTAGTAATGTGCCATTTGTAAGACAAAAAACAGGTCTTGGTCAAAAGTTGTCCTCAGGAACTCAAGATACAAAAGTTTAAACAAAATGGGAAAATCTTTGTTTCTTTGTTCTAACTTCATCATATTGTGAAAGGCAAAGGAAGCAGACTCCAGCCTGTGCCTGCACTCATGTGCAAAGTGGGCAGAAAGTCTCCAGTGCCTTTTAGGAACAGGGATGTGACGGAGAGCAGGTTGTACAGATGCAGGAAAAGAATGTGTATTCCTTTTTTTCCCATAAACATAAGACCACTTGGCATGCAGAATTTTCATCTGTCTCAAAATAAGAGAAAATACATTCTAGGCCAAAACAGATTTTTTTTTTTTCTTTTAGGATAATACATGTGAATAAATAAAAAAAGAAGAAAAAAATTACACATGAGGTTAAACAGCTTTCAGAGAAGCAACATTTTTTTCATGCTGTAGTCCTGATGCATTCATGTGCTAAAAAGAAACTAAGTGAAGTATTACTTTGGATTATCTGGACATTAGGAATTTTTTTTTTCAGAGAAAGAGTGGTCAGACATTGGAATGGGCTGCCCAGGGAGATGGTTGAGTCACCAGCCTCAGATGTGTTTAAAGGTTGTTTGGATGTGGTGCTTGGGGATATGGTTTAGGGGTGAACCTTGTAGAGTAGGGTTATTGATTGGACTTGGTGATCCCAAGGATCTTTTCCAACCTGAATGTTTCTATGATTCTGTCATCTATTTTCTCTTAGAAAAAAGACAGGGAGTACTACTACAGAGGAAATTGGGAAAAAGAAAAAAAAAAAAAGGTAGAGGGAGGGAAGAGACATTTAAAAAAACAAACAAACAACAACAACAAAAAAAAACCCACACCGAAAGTTAACTCCCACTCCAGTTTAAAAAAAAAGAGTTTGTTTTTCCATTACATATATTTTCTATCTCTCCCTGTCTAGAAGGCCAAAGTAAGTCATAGCTGTAGGGCTTTTTCTTAAGTCATTCTTCATACAAAAAAAGTGAAACATGTTGGTAATTTATCAAAATCATTCTTACTTTTTGTCTCTTTCTTAATACAGGCAAGATACAATACAATATATAAATAAGTATATAAAACCAAATTGAGACAGACAAAGGCAAAGCTACACTACTTATTGTTGCAAAGAAAAGAAACAAGTTCCCTGCCTATGGCAAGGGGTTGGAACTAGATGATCCTTGTGGTCCCTTCCAACCTTACTATTCTGTGATTCTATGATTCTATGTTAGTATAGCAATATAGTAAAGTATAATCGATAAGATGTCCACAGATAAATAGAAACTTCTAAAATTTTCATAGAATAAGACGACGAAGTAATCATTCATGCCACCTTCTGCTCCACTAGAAAGCATCAAGGAAATACTTTCCAGCTGGAGCTGGGTACTGTTTTTGCTGGTTTTGCACCTAATTTATTTTTACTGCTGGATAAATAATGAGACGTGAGCTCCTAGTGACTCTTTCTGTCTCTGAGAGCAGATCTTTCTTCTTAACTTGTCCTATTACAAAGTTTCATTGATGACAAATAAGTCACAGATATAAAAAATAAATGCAGTTTGTTGATTGAAAGCTCCATCTGGTTCATTTGGCACCATCTCTGTTTGATGATTATGACATCAGCTTCAGTAACATCAAAGTCATGTGTCTTCTTTAAACTCCTTGAAAAAGAAAGCAGTATCTATGTATTATATATGCAGCCATATAATGGCTGTTATTTTTCCATACAACTTAATCTGTTTCAATCAAGCTACAAAGTCAAGAAAAAAAACATTGAGTAGGAAGTTTATTGGACACTATTCACAGGTATTGACTCATATGAAAGGAGTTCTGAAGATTTGCATCATCTTTTCAGGTTTTCAGAAGCATCATTTAATCTCTAGAAATATCTGAGAGTTTATCAAGAAAACCTTGCTTTAAAGCGTCCTTTTAATTGAAATGGCCAAACTGGATTGTGGAAGTCTGGAGCATTAAAAAAATAATAGGAGAAAAATAATAAACTATATGTTTTGAAATCACAGGTGAGGTTAATTTCAAGTTTTGTTTTCATTACAGAAAAACTACATCTGAAGAAGAAAGTCTCTTTTTGTGTTTATCTCCACTGCTGCCTTCATCCTGTATAAAGGAATTTTCATTAAGTGGTAGGTCAGGTTCATTTACCTGCCAGTAAACAGATGAGAAAAAAGGAGTATTTGGCAGACCTTATCTTCCTCCACTGCTCTATACTTTCCTAGAGGGGAAGAAAAGCAAGTGAAAGCAAATAAACAGGCAACTCTTTATCCAGAGAAAGAGGTATGAGTGAGAAGTTCTGTTCATCTTCATGCTTCCAGTCTCCACATAGCAGAGAATTCCCTGCAGCCTCAGCTGGAGAGGCTGCTTTCTATTCTGCATTACCAAAGTTGAAAGAGATGCAGCTTTCAGGTCTGTAAAGCACAACAAGGATGAAAATGGTCAGGAAACTTTCCTGTACCAATATAGGTCATTGTTTTGTTGACTCTCAGGACCACTTCAATACACACTGGACTCATGTATTTCTATTACCCTTAGCTAAGAACTGAGCATTAGTTTTAACATTATTAACATAAAAGAAGGAGAAGAATCCTACACTTCTGACTGCACTTTTTAGAAACAGGCAGGACATGAATTTTGTTACTCAGTCAAATCACAACCGTTACCTCAGTGAGCTTGGCGAGTGTTTTGAAATACAGAGTCCAAGGTAGACTTCATCAATTGTCTCCACTTGCTCTTGCTCCTTGCCTTTGCTTTCTCCTAGAATCTTTGTAAGAAGGAGGAATTTTGTCTACATTAGAGAGAAGATGCACAAAGTATGGAGAACTTAGCCCTCACCAAGGAGAGTGTGGCACTTCACAGAATAAGCACAGCCTGTTGCAGAAATACAGCTGCTGCAGAATCCTTATAGCCTGAATCTGATGTAAAGCTACTCCCCACGAGATAAATCTAAAGAGAAGAGAAACACCTGATAGAGGAATTGTGATTACTTCAATGTAGCTCCCTCTGCAAATCCTTGTGTGCAGACTACTCTCACACATATCCTTTGACATAAGCTTGGCATCTCATCTGAAAGCTTAATAATTAAAAAAAAACCCCTGTGCTAAAATTTGAAAGCTTTGAAGACCTTTTTTTTAAAAAAAAAAAAATTAACAGATTGATTATTAGCAGGGATATGAAACTCTTTGTTATGGATAGAAGGCTGGGATGGTATAAAACTGTCTTTATCAAGTTTTTGAGATTGAATTGTTTTAGACTGTATGGATGTTGTGAACATTTTTCTAGATTTCTGCTTTCTGCTCTGAGATGACTTATCAGAGGCTGACGCTCACTACATTAAATCTCAGAGACTAAAACAACCATCACTGGAGGCCCTTTAGCCTTACCTCAGGTTCCTCTCAGGTCTGGTTAGAGAAGGGGACGAAGGTTCAAAATGGCTCTTGCCTCAGCAGTGCTCATCTCTAATCGTAATGCAACAAACTACTGCGGCAGCTCCCCAAACCAAGCTATCGATGTGACCTTGTCATTTCATTTTTTCACACATATTCTTTGCTGTTCCCCATGCCTGTGCACCATATCACACTAAAATCTCATCTCTCCAGCCTACTGCCATGGGCTACTAATCTGTAATACAGCTCACTCTGAGAAATGTCAAGCAGGATGAAAAAGGTAGAACTCACAGAAGAGAAACTTCAGTTGACCATTCCCTCTTCCACAGAACTCACACTCACCTGCTCTTCACTTTGCACCACAGTGCAGTCCAATCCAGGGACAACAGGGTTTGGCTTTGCCCCTTGCCTGAGGCACCCCCAGAGAATAATGGACCATTCTGACCATGAGAGAACTAAACCTAATGCAATCAAAAAAACCTTGTCTTTTTCTGCCACAAAAATCCAAGAGCAGCTCATGGGCTTATTTTTCAAAAAATCCTCTAATCCTCATTTTCTCTTCCTTGTCCCTAATCTCTTCCCATGGTCTGAAAATAGCAAAGTTCCACAGATATCCCCATTTTCTTATCTGCACTATGTAAACAATGCTCATGCAAGCAGAGACAAACATTCAATGCAAATACTTCAGAAAATTATTCCCGATCCCTCCATTCTAAGGTGATTAAAAAAATCACTAAGAAAAGGAGGAGTTAAATTGAACAATTGGTGAAATAATGAAACTAAGATTTTGCTCACAGGTGTTTTATACACAGGAAATAAATATGAAACTGAGTTTATCTGAAAAATCATTTTTAATTACTTGCTCAGTTTCAGCTCTGTATGCTCCAAGTCAATGGTTAAAGCAATCTATCAGGCTTCCAGCTTTGCCTGATCCAGCTTCTCCAAACAAAATCTGCCAGAAAAGTGATGACGTGTGTAATAAATATTTTTTCTACAGCTCACACTGTGATCAATTTAGAGAACTGAAAGTCTGGCTTGTGCCCAGAGCCTCGAATTTTCTGACCAATCCCATTTCAATGGAAGCCAATTATTTAAGAGTGATAACTCTGCATACAGAACATGTTTTATACATGGAATAAACTATCACTGACTTTCTACATCACAGAAAACTGCTTCTGTTTTACTTCTGTCCATTATTCTGAACGGCCAGAAATCTTCATCTCCTGTGGGTGTAAGAAAATACAGCTTGCCAAAGTGTCAGATCAGACGTGGGTTTTCATCTCTGTCCATTTTTTCTCACATGAAAGCTTCTGGAGCAAGCAAAGCATGCTTTTGTTGACCAGCAAAGATCAAAAAGGCAGCTTATTTTTGTCCTTCAGCCACTAGACTCATACTCTCAGTTCTGTTAACATTCTGCCCCCATTTGAACTGGACACTTTGGAAGTATCAATAATGCAAGTTGGAGGGCTGCACTATCACTCATCCTGTATTTGCCTCTTCTTCTATGAAATTAAATCAAAATGAAATCAAAGGAAGCACAATCTCAGTCATATAGGCAGAAAATCTGTAGCTTTGCAGCAATTCTCAGTGAAATATTTCAAAATATTTCTGTTGGCAGCAGTGACTGATCCACACTGAGAGCACAGAGCTAACAAAATACTTCCATCCCGTCGAGACATAAACAAAGTGTTGGAAGCCACTCATCATGCCGTCCACCTTCTCCTGTCTCCTTGACAGGCACATCTACTGAAACAGAATGTTGTTTTACAGGAACATCAGAAAGTGCAAAAGTAACTAATAAAACTGTGACAACCCCACTTTAACCACAAGGGCTAGGACCAGCAAATGGTGCACCCCCATTATTTATGAGTGAAGAGAATATATGTAGCTATTGGAGCCCTTTCTTAACATCATAGATTGGGTCAAGAATAGATTCAGTAGGACAGCTCAGACTATTTCTCTGTCTCAGACTATTTCCATGATGAATGTCCTTACAGGATTGAGATGATTCAATGGATCAAGAACAGAAATGTCAGCTGTGACTCTCTGTGTCAAAAAATGTTCTCTGCCTCAGCTCACTGCTGTATACTCAGACTTCAGCTACAGTACTCCTTGTAAGTCTGTAATTGGCAGAATTATTGTCAATGCATCTGTTGTTGTTTCCCTATCTAAAATACTTGTGCAGAAATATTCACAGGTGAGATACACATACACATAAAAGGATTGTGCTGAAAACACTGTAAGAAGTGGTACCTAGCCACAGTTGAGTTCTCTCTAATTTGCCCCAAAGCAGAGATTAACAGCACCTTCCCTTTCCGAAATACCTTTGAATATAGGATTTCTAAGCTAGGAAGCAGGCACATTGCACAGCAAAGGTCCCACTGACTCATAGCCCCTGCCCTACCTTGATATCCCAAGCAGCTGTCTGTAATGAAGGAAGCCTTCTTCCAAAGAAAGAAGCCTTATTTCACAGCAAACCTGGACCAGTTTGAAAGGTCCTGTTGATTTGTGGGTCAGCAGGACTTGAGGAGACTTGTTTCCCCTGCTTATCTTCTAAGAGAACTAAGACTGCAGTTCCTGCTCCCCTCTGCCCCGCCCAAGATAGTATCCAAACTAATCTGATTGCTGAATGGAGGAATGCTTGTACTGCATTCTCTCTCCTCCAAAGGCTGGCAATAGTTGACATTTCTGAAGTCTCCTTATCCCATACAAGGAATTTTCAAGATATTTGAGAAAACTTTTGTCTGATTTCAATCAGAGATGTGAAACTGGAACTTAAAGCTTGACATTTATTTAGTTTCTTCTTTCCCTCCCCCGCCCCCCCCCCTTTTTTTTTTTTTCAGGTCTGCTTTTTTCTTGCAATAAGAATGGATGTAAGAATGATGAGACATTTGGTGATATTTTTATCCCAATAATAAAACCTTGCCTCACTCTTTCACAGATCTCAAGTGATTCCGACATGCATTTCAGTATCTTCTTATCATTTGCAGTTAGCTTCAGATCTCCCTCTTTGGCTAGATCATGCGCACTCTTCCTTTCCAAACATTGTTTGTGATATTCAATGGCACTGCATGCCTCCATTTGTTTGCTTTCTTTTCTAAAGCAGTGCATGATTCTCCATAGCCAAGATTTTAGAGAAAAATAATGTAAAACAAGTCTCTTTTCTCCTTGCCTCTCTTTGCTCTAGTGGCTGAATAGCTCAGATGTGTGTTACGTATTTGAAGGAATAATATAATTTAACCAATGTACACTGCTCAGTGACCTATATCACCTGCTTTCATAGACAGTTGACATTATTTACATTCAGGCTTTTTTGTAGAGAGGCATTTCGAATGACCCTTCAGCATGAATATGCGCAATAGGAACACTCTAACCACTGTATCTGCACCTACCACTTAAGGTATGGCTCCGGTTACCCTGTTTTTCAACAGGATGTCTACAGCTTCAAAGAAAAAAACATGTCTTTTTTTTTTTCTTTTTTCTTCTTTTTTTTTTTTTTTTCTGAAAGTGAAATCACTGACTTTAAGACCATGCTCTGTACACAAATGAAACTTGATTCTTTTCACTGATGAAACACATCTAGCATACCCTAAACCTGACTGTCAGCTTCTGTACAGGGAGCCAACCCTTGGCAAGGGTGAAGCCAATACTGGGTAATTTCAAGACAGCCAAGACTAAGTCCTCTTTTTATTGTGAGATCTGGTGTGGCTGCGGACATAAAACATTCAGACTTAGTTGGTATTTTTTCAGAGAACAATATTTAAAAATGAAGCTATAGTTCAGACAGTTGAGCTGACAACAGCTTACAGACAGTGAACACAGTAAACAATTGTAGAAGTCTCCAGACACTGCAAGACAAGATAAGCAAATATTTTCTTCCTCTGAAATGCAACTTGTTTTACTAATTTTTATTTGACTGTATCACATTAGCATCAGAAAACACAGGGGAAAAAAAGGCTGTTAAGTGCATGGAGTGGTGTCAGTATGGATTTAAAGTAAAAATATCATAACATGATGATTTTAAAAAAAAAATTCTTTTTTTTAATTGACTTTTTCTTTGAGCCTTACAAATTTACAGTTTGAGTATTGCTATATTATTTTTTCTCTTGCCTATATACAGTTGTGAATATTATTCTGTGTCCTTGGACATAATGTGATACAAAATACAAATCATGTGTGCACCACTGTTTTCCAGTTCATCCCTCTACAAATTCACTGTCTCCAGGTGTTGACTCTGTGATTCCCTAAACATTTAACTGTGAGGAACTTACCTAATAAAAAGGCTTCAATGAACCAAACCAAAGCTAAGATGATAAGCCATTTAATAAAAGCTGCTTGCAGGCATCGAATGCCAGAGCTGTGACCTTCTTGGGGCACCTCCACCTCTAAATGCCGGTATCAAATCTGACAACTAAAACACTAGTCTCAATCAGCAGAAGCACCTGAAAGTGCTGTCTAACCATGGACAGTTTTGGAATTGATGGTCTTGAACTATCCATAAGGATATGATAAAAGTTTACAACCAGCTGTAGGCACCCAGATCACATGATGAGTCACCTTAAGTCTCTTCTACCTTCCTCTTTACAATATGTTACCCAACCATAACAGGCATTGCATGACTTCTTTTTGGTACTTGAAGTATTAAATGCAGGAGATATTTAGTATTTTATAGCATATCACTTTATTACATTCTGAGAAGGGACAACAATTATCTTTGTGATTATCATAACTGAGATATAGCAACTGGTAAAAAAAAAACAAATTAAAAAAAAAAAAAACAAAACCAAAACCCCAAACCAAAAAAACCCCCAACATTCCAAGCCTATAATTATGGTGGCTTGCTTGCAACATGAAAATTTTCAAGCCTGCAGAAACCTCATGCTGATTCCTGCCCAAGAGGTGTAAAGCTTCCACGAAGAGGGAGGCTAGAGTTGAGGGCTGAGAATAAAATGTTTATGGTCCTTAAATGTGCCTTAAGCAAAGATTTACAAAACTCAGCCTGATGCTATCTTCTTAAGAGATACATATTCCAAGCAATGTGGGCTTTTAGTTTACAGATCTCAGGAAAATGTGAGAATATGCTAGTCTGCATCTCTGTGGAGACCAATTTTTTACTAGATGTGGTTTTTGCACAAGTAGAAATGCCTTTGTTTCAGCATGTGGAAGACCTGGGAAGCTAATCTGTGTGGTGCACCAATTTTGCTCTCAAACAGAGGAACACACACAGATTCTGTATGTATTCTGTAATGACCTCCAGTATGATGCAGAAATGTAAGGGTGGCTTTTACAAGATATCCAGCAATGCAAGGCTGCTACATATCAGATAAGATCCAAGCCCTTGCTGCGTAACCTCCACAGCCTTAATGATGTTCTTAATGGATATGTGGGCTGAAATTTACAGTTTTAACATGAGAGTTGAGGATTGTGGTAGTTTTTAAATACTTGTTTTGTTTTACTTTATTAAATAAATTTTTTTTAAAATATATACTGGAGTGATTCCAAAGACAGAAGATACAGGTTTTTTTTCCATTTTCAGTCTATCATGGTTTGTCTTGTGGCATTAAAGCTGCAAGCTAGACTCTGAGTCCTAGATGAACTACCTTTGTTTCAGAGTACAAGTGGGGGGCAAGAGAGACTACAGAAATAATACACAGCTGACCTCAAACTTTAGGGTTCCATCTGGAAAATGAGGCTAATGTTCCTTGACTTTGCAAGTTGTAATGTGCTACATTCAACAGCTTTCAGGACAGGCCTGAGATGCTGTGCCAGGGGAGATTCAGGCTGTATGCTAGGAAATATTTCTTCACAGAGAGGGTTATCAAACATTGGAATGGTCTGCCCAGGGCAGTGGTGGAGTCACAGTCCCTGGAACTATTTAAACAGCATGTGTACCTGGCACTTAGGGACATGGTTTAGCGTTGACCCTTCAGTGCTGGGTCAAAGGTTGGACTGGATGATCTTTGAGGTCTCTTCCAACTGGATGCTTTCCGTGATTCTGTATTTTCTGTATTGTCTTTTTTAATAGGCACATTTAAAAGTATTAATCCTTCTCACTTTACAGTTGCTAGATACATATAATAAAATGCTGGATACAATCCAAGAATGAACTTGAAGAGAAAGATTAAAACAACATTTAAAGATTTGTCTGGTTTACAAATGAGTTTTGACTCTTCCTGCTTGGCATATGCTGTGAAGTGTATGTAAAATTTATCTCCTCCTTGCTTTATTGCCTGTATTACTAAAGGTAAATTATTCTCAGATAAAATAAACTAAACAAAAATCATAAATTAAAATTATTAACAAGTAATAACAATAAAAATAATAATAAAACACCCCCAACTTGGACCCTTCTGGAAAAGTAGTAGTTTATTTTTTTCTTAAGTTCTCCATGGTAGCTCTTTTGGGGATTATAAGCTTAGTACCAGAAAACAAACCAGAGCAGAGAAAATGGCCACACAAAGGGAAACATTTTCATTGACAGTATTTGAACTGTCTTGCAACAGAGCTTCATTTGACAAGTTACATTTTAGTTTATTAGTTTTGGGTGGTTTAATTTTTTAACTTCCACTTTTAGAAGCATTTTACATCATTTCACTTTAATGACATAGGTTCATTTTAACTACTAGATACATCCATTTTGCCATAGGTTTTCTTCTCTTTGTTTTAATAACATGAGGACTTGTATCACAACTCCAATTCCTTTGTTCTCTCAGCCTGATTTAAAGCAAATTGCCCTGTGTACTACAGTAGTTTTGAATGTATTAAAAGTTTTTAAAATTGTTAATTATATGAAATATTCTAACAGTTTAAGTTTAAATGGTGCAATTAGCCAGTTACAACTGGAGCTACCAGGCCTTATTTAAAATAATGAGGTCTGACAGTTATGGAGCCTGAATTATTCATTGATAACTAGCTTTTCCTCTTTTGCAAACCATGGCTAACATTAATAACAGAGGTGTAAGTGTGATAACAGAAGATTTTGACATTGGGAATAAAAATACAAAAGTGTTAAATTCTTCCTTAATTAAAATTACTATACTAGTAATATTTTCCAATGGAAAATCATTAGGACTAACATTTTCACGTACATTTCAGTATTTTTTTCTGGAGGGAATCACTGATTAAAGTAACAGTGCTTGATGATTCATCAGCCAAGAGAATACTTTTAAAATACAGTTAATTTGTCTAAGTGCATTATTTTAAGGACATTATTTTTAAAGTAAAATCCAACACTTTCTATTGTGATTCCTGCTGTTATTGCCCTTCTAAAAATCATGGAATTACAGAATATTTTGGATTGTGAGAGGCTTTTAAGTTCTTCTAGTTTCAACTGCCCTGCCATGGGTAAGGACATCTCCTACCAGACCAGATTGCTCAAGGCCCCATCCAACCTAGGTTTGAACCAAGGTTAGACTCTCTACATCATCTCTGGACAACCTGTTCCAGTGCCTCACCACACTCGTGGGGAAGAATTTCATCCTAATGTGTAATCTAAATTTAGTTTCCAGTTTGAAGCCATTACCCCTTGTCCTATCACTATACACCTCTGTGGAAACAAAACAAAACAAAAAATCCCTCTCTAACTATCCTGAAAACCCCCTCCAAATACTAGAAGGCTGATATAAGATCTCCCTGGAGCCTTCTCTTCTCCAGGCTGAATAACCCCAACTCTCTCAGCCTGTCTTCATAAGAGAAGTGACCTAGTCTTCTAATCATCTCTGTGTCCCTCCTTTGGACTTGCTGCAACAGGCCCATGTCCTCCTTTTGTTGGGGTTGCGCTCTCTGCCCAGCCTCCATTTGTGCTTGGGATTGCCCAGTCCAGGCACATGGACCTTGCATGCAGCTTTGCTGAACTTCAGTTTGTCATTGGTCCACCTCTCCAGCCTATCCAGGTCGCTCTGGATGGCATCCCTTCCCTCCAGGATGTCAACCACACCAGACAGCTTGGTATTGTCAGTAAACTTGCTGAGGGTGCACTTGATCCCACTGTGCTTGTTACCAAAAAAGATGTTAAACAGCATCGCTGTAGTGGTGGGGTTGATTTAGGCTGCCCAGGGAGGTGGTGGAGTAGTTGTCTCTGGATGTGTTCAAGAAAAGACTGGATGAGGCACTTAGTGCCATGGTCTAGTTGATTGAATAGGTCTGGGTGCTAGGTTGGACTGGATGATCTTGGAGGTCTCTTCCAACTTGGTTAATTCTGTGATTCTATGAGCAAGCAACGTTCACTTGCAGCTCACAAGGCCAACCGTGTCCTGGGCTGTATCAAAAGGAGTGTGACCAGCAGTACAAGAGAGGTGATTCTCCTTCTCTACTCTGCTCATGTGAGATTCCACCTGGAGTACTTCTGGTGCCCACAGCATAAGGGGGTCATCAAGCTGCAGGAGCAGGCCCAGTAGAAGGCCACAAAGATGTTCAGAGGGCTGAAGCATCTCCCCTATGAGGACAGGCTGAGAGAGTTGGGGCTGTTCAGCCTGGAGATAAAAAGACTCTGGGGAGACTTCATTGCAGCCTTCTAGTAACTGGAGGGGATCTACAAGGAAGCTATTCCATGAATCTACAAATCTCTGAAAATGTTGTTCTTTTAAAATGAATACTAAGATTTGTATCTAACGGGTGATATTTTTACAAACCCCTGAATTCTCGGGAGCTAATTGCTTGCCGTACACCTAGATGCAGTCCATTAGAACTGCTAAAACCAAATCAGAATTTCTAAATAAAACAGTCTAACAATAACGAACATAAAAGTCTCCTAATTACTTAAATGTTCATATGCATCTGGATGCCTTTCTGAAAGAAATCAAAGTTTATACAACTGAAGTGACAACTTGTATACATCCTCATTCTCTCTCAAAAGTAAAGAAACCAAAGGGAAAAAAAAAATCCTGGAAGTAGGACATGCTAAAATAGTGACTCATTTGCAAGTAGGAGTGACTGATCTTTGTCTAGAACTCTTGGTTACCGTAACAGATAGCATTAAATTATCTATGATAAAAACCAGGGATGTTAAACAAACAGAAGCATAGTCTCAGTTTGGGATGACCTGTTGAGCTAACTGCAATTACACAACACATCAACAGTGCTGTTTAGAAGGTAATTATGCAACTGACTTTCAGAGTGACATATATATTTGGCATTTTATGTGAAGCCTAAAGAGGCTGAACCTCCAAATTGATGCAGTGCTTCCTGTGCACCTAACTTTGGAGCTTCTCAAGATTGCAGGCTAAATGTGTATTTTAATAAAGTATGCTTCTGTTATATTGTATTGCTGTACAGGTCCCCGGTGCAGGGAGATCAGAGAGGCGAAGGTCAAAATAAATGCTATATAGATATCGAAGTCTGTTCAATGAGACTTTAAATAGGAGCATTTGAAAGATGAGTATTTTTATTAGTGCAGATGCATACAATTTAACCTGATTTTTTGTGTGTGTGCAAATGTCAATTGCAGTATACATATTGTTCACTGAAGATTATGTCATTGGTCAACAGGGAGGAGAGTCCCCAGATGAATGATTAATAATCAATGTGTCTGGGTTCTTATTTTATTCCTAAAAAAGGAAGAATGAATTACTGTTGTCTCTCCCAAAAATAGAAAAAAAAATCTCCCAGAAATAGGTCACACCACTTACCTCTGTACACAGAGAGGGCACCTCTATAAGTGGATTTCCCTGGTTTGAGCATGGAGCCTCAGTCTCCCCTATTATGTCATTGCTTCACCTTCTTCCACTCTGATGCAATTAGGGAGAAAAGACAATATGAATCAGAGTCCTTTTAATTTTTCATACAATCATGAAAAGCTGAGAGAAAGGGTGAAGCACATAGGTATTGAAGGATGCCCAAGCATGTGATCTCTCTACAGGTTACCCAAAAGTCTTCCACGGAGTCTTAGCCAGCAGCAGATCTGTGTCCTATGATCAAAGCAAATCAGATTGTGACTCCAGAGGAGTAAGAGGAACAGTGAGCAGGTTCTGGAGAGATCTGTATTCTCTGACATTTGGGGATAAACCCTCTCCAACAGGTGCAACATACATTGAATATCTGCATGTGTCTTTATGTATGTTATAGAATCATAGAATGTAATGTTGGAAGGGACCTCAAGGATCATCTAGTTCCAACCCCCTGCCATAGGCAGGGACACCTCCCACTAGTACAGGTTACTCAAGGCCTCGTCCAACCTGGCCTTGAACACCTCCAGGGAGGGAGCAGCCACAACCTCCCTGGGCAACCTGTTCCAGTGCCTCACCACCCTCACTGGAAAGAACTTCCTCCTGACATCTAGTCTAAATCTCCCCTCTGCCAGTTTAAACCCATTGCCCCTTGTCCTGTCATTGCAAGACCTTGTCAATAGTCCCTCCTCAGCTTTCCTGTAGGCCCCCTTCAGATATTGGAAGGCTACTCTAAGGTCTTCTCAAAGCCTTCTCTTCTCCAGGCTGAAGAGCCCCAACTCTTGTAGCCTGTCCTCATAGGAGAGCTGCTGCAGCCCTCTGATCATCTTTGTGGCCCTCCTTTGGACCTGCTCCAACAGTTCAATGTCCTTCCTGTGCTGGAGGCTCCAGAACTGCACACAGTACTCCAGGTGGGGTCTGACAAGAGCAGAGTAAAGGGACACTGTTCCTTTGGAAAAAATGACATTACTTTTCATTGATAAACATTAAGTGGAATTGGTAGAAATGTGTGTCAGGACCATATGGTAGGGTTTTTGTTTGTTTGTTTGTTGTTTGTTTGTTTTTCTAAAAGGGCAAAGTCACTTTGTAGAAATAATGGCTTTGTAATTAATTATTCAATCTCTGCTAACAGCAGAAAAGGGAATTACTGTAGCTTACTTCCATATTGTGTTCTAGGTGTCAGTTAGATATGCCTCCAGGCATGCTTTTGCACTCTCCTTTCGGTCAAATTCCCTACACCTTTTCTTAAGGAAATCTGCTAATTTTAACAGCTGTCTCTCTCTTTCACTTTTGTCTCTCTCAGTCTGTCTCTGCCTCCTTCTTTATCATTCTGTTGCTGCTGCTGCTTCCTAGATGTAATCACAAAACCCCAAACCTGAGACACTGAAGTGCCTGTACTCAAAAGCACCGATTGCTTTATGCTAATGAACAAACCACCTAGTAATAAGATATTTCACTTATGCCCTCCTGGTGGTAGTAAAAGATAAATCCAGTGGTGTCTTTAATTAACTAAAGAAAGCAGAAACAAATCTCTGTTGGTTAATAATATTTATGTCCAAAAAAATGAACAAATTAAAGAACAGGAGAAAATAATATCAGACAATTGAGAGAAAAAATTAATTAAAATAAAATTCTTATTTATTCTGGAAACTAAATCCATAAAGACATGTGCAAGCAAGACACATACCTCTGTGAGATGAACTAAAATTAAGGTCATCATTGAGGAGTTGGATTTTTTTTTTTTTTAATAAGAAAGAAAGAATGAAGTCAAATGAATCAGGAAGAAATATTAGATCTTGTTGTCTACACAGGAATCATGTATTTTTAATCCATAAAATACGCAGTATCATATGGTGCCAGAACCTTAATTCAAGTAGCTCAACAACATGAATACGAAAATGCCAGGTCCATTTAACTGTGTCCTTTGTCAAATGCCAACAGAGATGGTGACTTTTATAAATATCCAGTAGTTAAAAATATAAAACACTGTAAGCAGATAAGGCTGCATGGGTTGCATTAACGTGAGGTCATTTCACCCATTTATGATTCCTATTCTTTGGCTGGAGATACACATTTTGTTCTATCCCTTAAAATAGCCTCTGGGTCTGGAAGATTTCTTAGAAAGAGGTTGGCAGAGCCCTACATCAAAGGACATCCCAGAAAAATCATCAGAGCTCCATAGTGGTGTGCTAGCTCCAAGGGGAAATTTAACTCTATGGGTTGTAGAGTTACAGTCTCAACACCATATCAAAGTTGTGGACTGTTTCATGTTTTTCCCACCAAAATGTACACTTCTGGTGAGCACAGAATCCAGGTGCAGCTTTAAGCCTCAGGCACGCACCACGCAGTGGGAAACACTTCCCCAGCTGTGGCTCTTGTCACTGAAACCTTTACTTGTGTCTGTCATCAAATTGTTCTTACATCAAATTACTTGAGTTTAATTGAGAAATCTATATTCACACATCAGGCATTAGGATGCTGGGATTAAAATGGTGAGCATTTCTACAGACCCATCTATTTGTATGACGGACTGAAGATTGAATTCTCTTGCAGTCATGTGACTAAATATAGGATGACAATACATCGCAGTTGAAGTTTGCCTTGACCACACATGTACAACCTGTGAAGTGCTAAACATTTCTTACTCTTCATAGCCTGTCCCCTTCCTGCTCTTGAATTTTTTATGCCACTTTTAGATTGGGTCTTGGTATCACTGCAATGTTCTCCAATTTAGGATTTACAACATTTATTGACAACAGGAAAACACAGTCCCACTCATATCTCTATAACTCTTCAGATCCTAATGCTGACCCTGATCTCATTACCCATTGTTCAATGTCTAAACCTTGCTGTTTAAGTCAAATAGACTTTGCAGAATGATATGTAAAAAGCTTTAACATTATAAGATCGATTCACCGCAATGAATTTAAACAGAGAGTATTTGCTGTCTTGTGCCACTATATCACACACACACACATTGTTGCTTATAAAACCTATGAGGTTTTGCAAGGTCCATCATAACATAATCTCTAAACAGAGAAACAATGAACTGTGCCTGTGCAGAAAAAAAATTAAATAAATCTGAAAACACACAAGGAATTAAAATAAATATTTCAAGTCATCAGTTCAGCTTTAATTTTTCTGACACACATCATCAGTGTGCCCATTGCCTTAAACTCCGATTACCAATCTCTGCAGTGAGAGGCACAGCATTGTATGATGGCATGTCTCTGGCTGAGGGGTGGGAGTGGGGTTTCTGCTTTGCAGGTGACATGCTCAACTCAGCAGTGGGTGAGTGAGCCCTGCCTGGAGAGCTAGAAATGTGCAAAGATGTCTCTGGAAGACAAATGCCACAAGCAGCAACTTGGCACCTCCATCTGTCCTTCCTGCAACAAGTTTGTCAGTGATGACCAAGAACTGCACTATCTCCACACCACCATCATCTGATTCTGCATGGAGAATCGCTCTGGGATTTTCAGCTCAATAATCAAGTTCTTGGAGGACACCTTTCTTGTCTACCTTTACTTCTGAGAGTCACTGCTGTGACTTATAGGCAGATCCCAGACAATTTTATGTTCCATGTTTGTCTCTCCTTCCTGTGCTGTGCCAGAGAAGGGGGGCAAATTGACTGGGGGGAAACATCTATAAAAATGAACAAGCCAAACTCTGTGCACATTGGTAGTCTACCAATCCCCATTCACTCTCAATCCCAAAGATATAATGGGCTAGACACATCAAATTCTCTGTGTCTTTATAACGCACATTATGGTTTGTTTAGGTCAAAAAATAACTTCAGTTAAGAATCATAATTTATTTACATGCATAACATGGACTGTTTATGCACTTGGAAACCTCTACTTTAAATACATCTTTGAATTTTCCACTGCTTGTGCAAAATTATTTCTGTCAATATTTTAATTTCAGTCAGGAAGGTGGAATCAAAGAAAGAGTGACACCCAGGAAAGTCCTTGTCAGCAAACTGATGACTGCATACCATAATTAAGAAATAATGTAAAGAATGAAGAAGTTATATTTTTGTGAGTTTAGTGCTAAAGAATCAAGAATGAGAAGACATATTAAGAGATAAATATTATGATATTCATCACTGTATACTATTACAAGATGCATTATATATAAAAATGATCATTTCTGTAATCACAAGAATATTAATGCAGCAGCTAATAAATAAAATAAGCACAAAGGACAAGAAAATGACCTTAAAATCCTTACTCAGCTGCCCTATTAACTTTCTGAACACCACTGAAAGTGTGTGTCAGCTGCTTAAATTAAAGGGAGAGTAATTAAAATTACACAAATAATAGGTGACTGGGGTCAGTCTCCATCACCCTATCTCCTATATTTCAGAGTATTTTACATTTTTTCCATCAATATGCAATCTTAATTTTCCTCACACATCTCTCAGGTACTCTTGCTTTAAAAACAACTTACCATAAGAAGCACAGCTGTTGACTGGTGGTCACAACCCGTGTTTGGGCCATATTCTTAAATACCTTCTCACAGTGTATCAGGTGGGTCAATTTCTCAGTATCTTTTGAGTATCATTCTATTTTGTCATCTTTCTTCTTAAACAATCACTTTTAGCAGGAAAAAAAAGAGAAAGATGAGAGAAAAATCAGATCTGTATTTCAGATCTATACCTGAGTTCCACTTTTCCATGAACCTGGCTTACATACAGCAAATAAGAAAAGAGGTTATACTCTTAAACTCTTTTCTAGGACATTTTTTACTGTAATAAATGTAATAATAGTAATAATCATACTAATAAAATACTTGACAAAAAATAAGACTGAGAATTGAACTGAGCAAGACAAGAAAAACACATAGGGTCATGACCAGAAATAGTTCTTTCCCCAGAAAACATTGAGAGCCTTCTCTTAATGCCAGAGCATTTTTACAGTCTTTGCTGGAAGTCATTGCATAGGTATAAATTATTTAATAATAATCATGCTTACAATTTATAGGCATTCTAGTATCGTCCATAAACCAGGGATTTTGAAGGTGCACAGCATCTGATGCATATCTTCAACTACTCCTGGAATGCAAGAAGTAGCAAGTGGAGCTATTTTTGTACGGTTAGTACAACGTGTTGATATGGTAAAGGGAGAAAGGTGCAATGTAGGTTGACAGGGGAATTCTGCAGCCAGCAGGGGCAGGAGAAGGAGGGGAGAAGGGGCTTTCAGTTTTATGAAGCCCAGCGCCCAATTGTTTTTGACAGGTGCTCATATCAGTTCTGTGTCCTTTGCATCACAAGGGCAGTACTGGTCAAGGCACCGGGAGCGGGTCCAATCCTCTGCAACAGTTTGAAGGATTCAGAGAACATAGGGAGGGAATAAACAAACATAAGGATACAAAGCTTTTATATTGTTCATGGTGTAAATAACTATTTAAAGTTTTTGCAGTCTTACAGAGTTACTTGGATATCTGTATATCCGAATTACAGAGTCACAATGGATATCTGCCTAATTTTACTGACCTCGATCTTACTAAAACTCTTTCATATCCCCCTCCGTGTGATGAAATCCCTTAATGTTTTATGAAATTCACTCATCATTAAATAATCATAATTATTTTTCTAAATGATTTAGCAGAATAGAAAGTATTCAGCATTCTTCATCCACAGTCCCACCTGTGCAGGCTCTAGGTCAACATTTTTTGTTGAGGGGGTGCTCTGCTTTGGCTTAGATTTGTATGTGCTCATTAAGGATCTAATTTCAGTGGGAATTCCAGAGACTTGTAGTGAAGTCCTGCTGTTACAGCTATTAGTGTAGCTCTGGAGAGCCATACAGGGCATTTGCTGTATTAGGCCTGAGGGTAAGTCCAACTTTCTCATCTGGAAGAGGTATTCTGATCAATGGATGAATATGAATGACTCATAAAATGAGCCTCGAACAAGGAAAAAAGAAATTCTGCCATAATGCTGGCATAGAAGTCAGAGAAATATGGGTGAAGACGAGTGGAGTTTGGCAGAACGGGCTTTAGCAGTCTCATATCTGCTCTTACAGACTACAGTTCTTGTAGCTCATGGAAGAAAGGCAAGACATCAAGCTCATCCAAACTGGAAATTTTGTCTCAGAAGTTACAGAGCAGTAAAATGAGGCATACTGAAAAAAAAAAAACACACCAAAAAAACCAAACCACAACCCCAAACCCACAAAACCATACCTAGAAAAGGGAAGTTTCTCCATTATTTAACTACTTTATATTTCATAGCTACTAAGCAGTTACAAATATATCTAGCTCTGGTAAAATACAAGGGAGCATGGTGTATATATTTAACATATATAATGTATCAGTGTTATTTACTATACTTCCAAGGTTTGGGCTACTGAGAAAACTGCAGAAACTAAAGATCTCCAACAGAGAGCAATGACACTTTTGGCGCAAAATGAGATTAGATGAAGCCATCCTGCATCTTTCTCCTCTCTTTTCAGGCTCTGAAATTCTCCTTTGCAAGTAGCTACATAGAAATCTTGCTCTGCATGATATTGAATTCAGATAGGATTCAGCTATGCCACTTAGCCAGCCATTAGAGATGATGGGGAGTTGCTGTCTTTTTGAGAAAACTCAGAAATGTACAATTCTGCCTCATGACAGAAGAGCACAGCAGTGACTACACGCTCCTCTTGCCAGACCAAAGTAAACCTCCCTCCAAATCATACCTTCTCCTCAGGAAAGAAGTGAGAGACTAAAATACACTCCCTCCCAGTACCTCATACCTTGCACAATGAGAGCAATTCAGTATAGACTTGCTGCTGTGTAGGGTGGCTTCTTGCAAGTCGGGCCTTGGATGTGCATGCCTGGAGGTCATGTAGGGCCATCAGCATCCAGCTATCTTCTGCACAGTTGTTCTGTGTGGGAAAAGGCAGCAGCTCAATAGTAGGGCCCTGACTCACAGAAGATCTTTGGTTAATTTTTTGCTCTACATGTAAACTTTGGAGGCTTCCCTGCATGTTTAATTTCTCTCTTCGGGTGGTTAAGGGGATGTAGTCAATTTGTTCTTCAAATATTGCATGTGGAGACTATAGATACGTGAAGAAAAAGAACAAACAAGCTCGCTCCTGACTTTTATCTGTCTGTTTTCCTTGTACTTTTGTCATTTCTTAGTGAAACTGAAGACAGATGGGAAATGTAGTTTCATACAAAGTCATTGCTGGTTAGACTGTCACTGAACTTGAAAAGACTTTATTGTGTTCCTCCTAGAAATTTTCTCTCTTCAATGTTTTCCTAACCACCACCTTTCTGTGATGCCTGAATTTAGGAAGGAAATTCTCATTTTAAACAGTCTATTTTTACAGTAACTTATCAAACAGTGGCCTTTAGCTGTTGTTCTGTGACAGCCACTCTATTAAAATCCTGATGTAAACAAGTGGAGAAGGTGAACTAGAAGTGCAGATATTTGCACAGCATTACTGTCAGGTAAAATTTTAAAGATAGGTTTTATGAACCCATTATTTGCAGTCAAGGCTTTTGACTACAGCGTCTGAAATCGTTTAAGCAGACAAAGTGTTTTGTCAAAACATACTGCTGGGAGTCAGTATGTAGCTTCCTTTTATGTAATTCAATTTGGTTCTGTTGTTTGCATGAAAGTGGGATATCTGGCTGGGCAGCAATAGTGGTGCTGTGTGTGATCACAATATGGTGACTTTCCAGTGTAATTAACGTTAAATGCCTTTTGTATTCATTTAGTGCTTAATGCATGCATAATTGCAGTGTACACAGAGACCCACCAAGGAAGATGCTTGAGGGCTTTTAAACGCAAACAACAAAACTCAAAGAAGTTATAGTTCTCTTAGAAGTGGGAGATGCACAAGTACTGGGGCCCACTTGTCCTGTAAAGCACGTGAAAGAAATGGGCACTTTAAAGAGGCAGAGCTATTGCTGATTCCCTTCTGAGTCCCCCACCCAAGGTGATGCTGAACAGGATAGCCCTGTGACACGGTGGCTTGCTCTGGTCTTCTGAGCAGTTGTATGAAGGCAATGCTGAACATATTACATGCTGGTAAGCCTTCCTTCACCACACATCACCACCTTGAGTTTGCTGAAACTGTCTGTGCATAAGGCCTCTTTTAAAAACAGAGCCCAAAAGTTCACCAATCATACTCTCACTCAAGACTCTTTCTGGTCTGCACGTTTAAAGCTCTTCTACTTCACCTGCAGCAGCAGGCGGCACAGAATGTGACCCATGGAGTTAACAGGAAGTTAACTGATTCTGCTGGCTAGGATTTTTCTGAGGTACAGAATAGTATCACAGAATTTATGTGTCCTGGCATCGTTTCATACGAGAACAGCATTTTAGCCAAGCCACAGCTTACAGTATTTTTTTATCATAATTTTGAATAGGATCAGCACTTCCTAAACATACTTTGAGAAAGTCAGGAAAAGATGGAACTGTAACAGTTCAAAATTAATTTCCAAACATACTTTACTTAGACACTGCTGTCAATAGAAGTGATGATGACAGGAGGAGGAGAAAGCATGTAGATTCTCATACCGTATTACCATATCACTTTGACATATTTTGTGTACTGTTGTATGCATACTATGGTTTGGGAACCTCTAATTAAATTAAACACACAGCGGGCTACAGTCTGAAAGATGCAAGATAAGGGGACCAGATCTTCTCCATTAGCATGTTGCCAGAATAGTCAAGGATAGATGGAGAAATCTGAGGAGACATGAGAAAAAGAAAGCATTTACTGGACAATAGACTGTAATGAGAGAAAGATAAGCAGCAAAAAAGTTGTTGGATAAAAAAGACAACTTGTTGCAGTAGGATTATTAGATCCTTTCCATCTAGCTCTTCCTTTTAGAATATCATTTTGAGCTGCTACACATCAAAGAGAGGTGAATTGTATAAAATGTTCAGGCATCCTTTGCTCAGACATAATCCTGCATCTCTGCACATAAACCAGATCATTAAATTAGTTATTACACAGGTTAGGGATTGAGAAAGCTAACAGAAGAAAGCAAGACACAATTGCTAACATGTTACTATGAGCTTGCCTACACAACCATAATGTCACTGTTAGCTGCATCAGTTCAGTTAAGAAGTGATTAGAACAGTTTTCTACCATGTACACAATTCATCTGTATGAAATTCTTACTTCAGTGTAGCATCTTTCTGGAAAACTGATGCTTTTATAGCAACACACCCTGGACTAATACTGTGATAGGACTCCATAAACCTCTTCTGTGCATGATTTGAGCCACATGGCTGTACTTTTCATGTACTAGTAGTTCCGTATTTCAGTCCAGTACTTTTTTCCTTTCAGAATGAATTCTGGTTGTACCATTTGGTCTGTGCAGTGCTTTCTAAGTTTTGGAGCAATATGACCACCAGTAGTACACAGGCCTCAAGTCCTGTCCTGCCATAGCTGCAAAAGGGGCACTGAAATGGCATGATACTAGCTGTGTTTGGCCCTGATCCAGCAAAGCACTTAAACACCTGTTCAACTTAAATTATATGAGTAATCACATAGAAGACAAGATGATAAATTCTTTGAACCAGTACCTGCTTAGACTGAGATTGTGAAAACAGAAGGGAACATCTAAGTATCTTGTCTGACCTCCTGTATACCATAGGATTTCTTTGAATTCAGTATTATTCAGTCTTTCCTATCTTTCAGGAAGAAAACGTAGAGCTCTAATGTTTAAATTTTCAGTGATGCAGAAACTACTGCAGTTCTATGTAAAGTTGTTTCAATGATTAAAGGACACCAGGAAAAAATTGTATCTTTTTTCAACCAAGACTATACAAGGTCCTTTTGATTTACTGAGTATCGTTGTGTTTTTATTAATTGGACTGGATAGTCATGTATTGTTGAATTTCTTTTTCATATACATGCTTTCGGATTGCAGATAAATCAGCCCTTAATTCTTAGTTTGACACATTGATAAGCAGTGTTCTTGGAGCTTCTCAATACACAGCACATTATTTAGCTTTTAATCACACTCCTGTATTTTCTTAGACTTCCATTGTATTATTCTACATCCCTACAAGTCTGATTTCTGGAATAAGTTACAGTATTTCAGAAGATGTCATTGCTTACCACAGAGGCAATAGAGATTCCTATTTACAGTCCCTCTTTTCCTCATGCTGGGGTAACAAAGGGACTTTTGGCTTCATGGTCTCACTGAAATTTTACAGAAAACTATTCTTCACTTGCCAATCCTTGAAGTGCATTTGTTTTCTAGGACAAGTGCAATTTCATTTAAATGGCCATACATTCTTTGTTGTTCCTCAGTATATAGAATCATAGAATGNTACCTTCAGTGAAATACATAATTTGATTGTGCCCAATTGAGTTTTGCCCAAACTACTCTGTAACAGTTTAATTTTTCCTTCACCTCTTACACTGTTTGCAGACTTAGTGTTTTCTATGACTTATTGTGACTCTTCTCTTCCACATAATGAATTAGAATATCAGACATAACAACAACACATTAGAAGCATCCACACTCAATGGATGATGCAGCATTTCTAACCACATTTTGAGACTAATGTCATGTTAAACTATTTCATAAGTACCATATTGATTTTGTAATACCCAGGTTTTGTAAAAAAATGCTGGAATTGATAGGGATGACAGAAGGCTGTTCAAGGTACTCCTAATGCTAAGTAAAAGATTCCAGGCTGAAGGATGAGTGTCAGAACGTAGCACAAGAAAGAAAGGTATTAGCCTTGCGCTTCTGTGTAGCTAAATAGTAATGATAGTCAATCATGAGTTTACACAGGGAGGACAGATGCCTTAGCTTATATGATACGGAGTCTGATCTCACAAGATCTATCCACATACGCAAGTCATTGAATCCAAAATTTCAGATTCCTTTCGTGCATTCTACCCAGAGACAATTAGTCAGTCATAATATTGCTTCCTGGTTCCCTTGGCAAACACAGGAAAATACTGGAAGTTGGCATGGCAAGGACATATTCAGCTAAGCCTGGTTTCCCTTTTCTCAGGGAAGAGTACTTAAAAAAAGAAGAAAAAAAAAAAAAAGTAGTCTTTGGAGAAGGACAGTTTTAACAAGATCTTTTCTGTTTCCTCCATCCCCCTGTGAGGGTTCAGAGTACTGGAATTTCTGCAGGCCTCTATTTGAAAATAAAGGGCTAATGAAAAGGTATGTGCATGGCTTGCTACCCTAAACTAGTCATCCTAGAATATCCTGGGATTTGCCAAAGCGCTAAATGACGTTGACATAGAACACTTTAAGGGAAAAGTCACCTTTTATTCTTTGCTTTTCAGTATTTAGAAATGTAGCTTCAGTTTCCTTTGTGTTTTTTGTATAAAGGAAATTCATTTTGAATAGAGATGGGTCCATTTCTTTAGGTTTGATCTCAATGGATATTGAAGCTGGACTGCTGCGCCTTCCAACTCTTGCGATTTCTGGGGAAAGAGAGGGCAGCTGTGTTTAGATGAAGAGGACAGAGAAATAGTAAAAAAGGAGATATTTAACATGGATAATCTCAATTGCTGAGAAGAGCAGAGTTAATGTAAGGTCTAACTATTTCTGTGAGGAGTAGCTACAATTAGAAATTTTGCTAACATGCTACACTTTCTAATTTATTTTTAAAGTCAACCAAATTCCATGCTGTAGTGAAATTTCCTCATGGCCATTTTAACCCATGAATCTATTGTGTGCTTCATGGAGGAAGGTCATCCCATTTAGAGGTCCAGATGTAGGCAGGGCATTGCAGACACAGTTCCAAGGAACGTATACTACTCAGTGGCAAACTGGGTCCTTGGAGATCACAGGTAGGCCACATTTTGCATATAATCGGCTCTGCCTTTGGATTTTCTTTTAGTCATAATAGATAGTAGAAGCACAAAAAGCCACTGCTGTTCAGGGAAGTTCTGCATGTGCTCAGACACCTTTTCTTTCTTTGCTTTGGATCTATTCCTTCCCCAGTGGTAAAGCGTAGTGGGAAATCCTATGATGATGATAGAAGCAGTCGATACCTTTGTAAGAACAGAGAGTTGTCTTTAGCACATGGATGCCTTTAGTTCAATAAACAACCTAGGGCTGCACCTAATTTTCCACTGAAGGATCTAATACCAGCAGAGAACATTTGCAGCACCGTACAATGCTGGTCTTTTTAGCTAGACATTTCCTTGACTATAGTGAAGGCTTTTCTTCCTTCTAGCATGGATTGGGGAGATTCTGTTATTTGTGATTTAAACTAAATGATACTTTTTTCAATAATGCAAGTAATTTTCTACTAGGCTCAAATATTTGATACCTAAAAAGAGAAATTTTGTTTATCATATTAGGAAAAAAAAAAAAAAAAGAAAAAGAAAAAAAAGGCAATATAAACAAAAGGAGGCGGCCGGGGGGAGAATAACCAAAATAAGACTTTGGGGATCAGATTCCAGTCATTGGTAAATTAGCATAATAATTTTGGGTGCCACAGTTGTCAAGAGTAGGCTAATTCTTCTAGATACCCTGAGTCTAGTAGTTAACTTGCTGAGAAAATGCAACGCAACTCTCATGTTGTCCTAAGTGTCCCTAAAAAATTAGAGATCTGCTTAACATTTTAAAAAAATAAGCAGTGTTTCTGTGCTGTTGCACAGGTTTGGGAGAGAGTTATTCTTTTATAAATAACGCTGAAATTCATCCTAAATGTCTTGCATTACTATTATCTATTGATAGTGGTGAAAGAAAAGACATTTTAAGAAAATATGTTTCAATGACAGAGCAAAATAAACACTGGAACATATAACGGGTAACTCATTAAATAAAAAGTCCACGCTTTTATCTGACTCTTCAAACACATTTTAGGCACTTCAACGAGATTAGAAAAACACTTTTATGCCCAAAAAGAAACTCCTTTAATCACTTCCCTTCTAAGAAGATACCTGCATGAAAAGAAGAGAATTAACCTCTCTGCTGCCACTAGTCCTTTTACTGCAAGAAAGCATTTGTAACATTTCTAATCCATTTGGTTCTGTCAGATGGAAACAGCTATGTTTTCAGAAGCATTAATCACATGGGAAGATATTTTCAAGCATGTATCTTGCTGGGAAATTATTAGTATACAATAGACCATCATTAACCTACTCGTATGGAACACCAAGAGCCCCAGTTTTCCCAAGTGGTAAAGACAAGGCCAGTATATAAAGTTCTTTATGGTCCAAGACAACTTTCACTTTTGTAGTGTTACTTACCCTACTGCATTACAGAGAAAGGAAAAAAAAAAACAAAACCAAAACACTACTCAAAAATATCTTCTCTTACCAATTTAGAGAGTAAATGAAAATCAATAGGGAGAGAAGGGGTGAATAGATGAGAGTTATCATCAGATGTATGCATTCCACTAAACTAGGTACAAAATAGCTGCTGCGGTGTAAGATGATAAAATAACTAAACAATGTGGTCAAAACTAGACTCAAAACTGTATGTATGTACATACATATATNTTTGAAACTATTCTTGCTCCCCAAATGTAGTGAAGTAGGACTACATTTTAGTCTGCTCACAACAGAGGAGGCATGCTGCTCAGTTTTGTGTTTCTCCAAAGAGTAGGTAAACTTCCAGATACTTCTCTGACTTATAACAGGCATGCTTTGATGCTTGCCTATAGGAACCTCCAACTTGTGGCCCTTCGATTATTTTGTCAAAGTAAGGCACTGCAACCAAAGCAGATGTTATTGTGGAAATGACAGAATATGTTCAAGGGCAATGTCTGTCTCCTTTCAAGAAAAGCACACATTATGTCCAAGAATAGTCAAAAGGGTTAAAATACAATCTTTCCAGATAAGTTTCTACCCATATCAGGCTCAAAAAGTCAAAAGATTTGAAAGCTATTAGTACTTCTGTAGATCATCCTCTTCCAGACACTCTTTTTTCTTTTCTTTTTTATTTTTTTTCCCCCCTTTAACTGACAGGTTGCAGTTAAAAATTAAAGTAAAAAGAGACCCTCTTTTTGCTACATACTTTTAACGGAACTGAAGCCAAAATAAGTCAGACTAAATTATGGGAGTAAATGACCTCCCGGGAAGTATAATACCAAATTCCAAAGAACTGTAAAGAGTTTCCTTTGATCTTTTTAGCTTCACAGCCTGAAATTCAAAATCTGTATTTAATTTTAGATTGCATATGCCAGCTTTTAAGTTTCCTTTCTAACATGATATATAATTTTAAATGATAGGGCACCTTTAACTTGTATTTCTTGAAAATGCTGACTATCTTTTCTTTATTCTTTTACACTATAAAAACAGATATAAATATTACTAATTGCAAAAATAATTTGAGGTTGGGTGCTGTAATGGATAAACCATTGACCTTCACTTAAGAGACTGTGCCTTCAAGCTCAACCTGAGTTTCTAAGTGAAATGACTTTGATCTGAGACACAAGTAACTTCAGTTCAATGCCCCAGAGCATATAGATCTAGAAAAAAAGGACAAGCTGAGCNATGTACATACATATATATATCTGTACTGCAGCACTGGACATGGCTGCTAAGGCTGAATTGCCCTCATGCATGTTTGTGCACATACATCCTACAATATATGAGAGGAATGGGATATACAGATCTTGGGTGGCTTTGCTGAGATTTTTCTCAGGATGAGTTGAAAGGCTGAATGTTAAACAGTCAAAAAACCCTTTCACAGACTGGATGTCTGCCCCATTCTCCAACCTTGCACCTGGCCATGGCTCTCCTCTTGCACATGGAAAGTTACACTGTCTTTTCATTTCTCAGTGGAAAAAGGAGAGGTGCTGTTGGGGAAAGTCACTTCCTATTTCAGCAAAGAGCATTCCATTACCATCTCCATTCCTCTCACCAGGTGATCTTTATGGGGTCTCAGAAGATAAAGCACCTGCAACTTCCCGCCCCCCNAGGGCAATGTCTGTCTCCTTTCAAGAAAAGCACACATTATGTCCAAGAATAGTCAAAAGGGTTAAAATACAATCTTTCCAGATAAGTTTCTACCCATATCAGGCTCAAAAAGTCAAAAGATTTGAAAGCTATTAGTACTTCTGTAGATCATCCTCTTCCAGACACTCTTTTTTCTTTTCTTTTTTATTTTTTTTCCCCCCTTTAACTGACAGGTTGCAGTTAAAAATTAAAGTAAAAAGAGACCCTCTTTTTGCTACATACTTTTAACGGAACTGAAGCCAAAATAAGTCAGACTAAATTATGGGAGTAAATGACCTCCCGGGAAGTATAATACCAAATTCCAAAGAACTGTAAAGAGTTTCCTTTGATCTTTTTAGCTTCACAGCCTGAAATTCAAAATCTGTATTTAATTTTAGATTGCATATGCCAGCTTTTAAGTTTCCTTTCTAACATGATATATAATTTTAAATGATAGGGCACCTTTAACTTGTATTTCTTGAAAATGCTGACTATCTTTTCTTTATTCTTTTACACTATAAAAACAGATATAAATATTACTAATTGCAAAAATAATTTGAGGTTGGGTGCTGTAATGGATAAACCATTGACCTTCACTTAAGAGACTGTGCCTTCAAGCTCAACCTGAGTTTCTAAGTGAAATGACTTTGATCTGAGACACAAGTAACTTCAGTTCAATGCCCCAGAGCATATAGATCTAGAAAAAAAGGACAAGCTGAGCACTTCACTATATATTCCTGTTACAATTTAGGAGGTAGACAAAGGACACTATTTTTCAAATGTGATGTAAAGAGCCTATTTCTTTCTATGGCCATAGACTTGTATTACAAGAACTGTGTTCCTAAACCAGAAATCTCAGAAAGCACAACAAGCTGTATAAGCTCTTGGCTGGAGAATTCTCTGACCTATGCACTTGAGCACAGACTTTAGATATGGGCAGCTGGAATAATCTCCCTCTTGAGTCCCGAAGTGAGCCACAAAAGTCTTTATGCCTTATGCATTATGAAAGAAGCCACCTTTCTTGAGAAAAAGTAGGTTGTAGCAGGTTGGTTGGAAGCACAACATGAAAGAGCAACTGCTAACCATTGAACTTATACTGGAAAAGCCCTAGGAAAAGTACTTACAATGTGTTGTTATGTGCCAGTCTGGTGAACGGCCAAAGAAAGATATAAAAACAATCCAGAATTTTGCAACAGAATAGCATTCTGAATTGGATCCAGGGGGAATAATTTGTAATGCATAATTTATCTGCTGAATTTAGTTTCTTCTTCTACTAATAAAATCTCCATAAACTGGTGATGATTGCCTCACTTGTTATTTTTCAAACAGGGGCTGACTGATAAAAATTCTCTCGGATTATCTGGGGTTCTTTGAGCTCTATAGAGAGAGTTCCAAATGACTAGCTAAATTACATGGGTTTGTTTCACTGTCCTGGTTATGAAACATACCTGTCAACCAAGTCACCCCCACCCCACAGCATTTCCTATACGAGAATATATGGCAAACACACAAATACAATACAGTGCTCTGCATTTTTGGCAGTTTTGAAAGGGCAGGCTTTTTTTGTCTAGTTGAAAGAAATGATCTTGAAGCAAGAGACTGAATTTTCTGCGATCAATCAATCACTACAGATTTTAATCCGACCCTTACCTTCTCATCTCAGCCCACGCCAGTTACTGTTACCTTGCTTCTTAGTGAATTGCTGACAAGTTATCTAGTTTGTCTTGAAAAAAAAAAAAACAACAGATCAAATACCTACAAAATAATTTTGAAATCATAAACTCTGAGAAAAACAGCAATGGCAACGTTGGAACAGAACAATGAACTTAGTCAATGTAAAATTGCGTTGTCCATGAGCCCTTTCACTCACTGACAAGATAAAACAGATCAACGTGCCTTGAGGCTGTGGTTGCTGATAAGAAAGGCTATTTGTAAGCCTTTTCACTCCCAGCCAAAGTGGAAGTAATTAAAATATTTAGAAGTAACCTTCTCCCCATCTGAGCAAGAAGCTCATCTGGGTTTCCTTGCAGTAATCCTATGTGCCACACTAGAACCAGGATAACCCTAGAAAACCTTAGTGACAGAACTTTGCACAAGTGAGAGAAAGTCCAGCTGATAGGTATGCTCTCCTCTGTGCTATGACTAGCTGCCCAGCAGGCTCAGAGGAGAATATTGTTGCCTTTGGTTTATCTATCTGGGTCGATTTGACAGGTTCTCTGTTCATTTTGGCTCACTATGGTACTTTTATTTCCCTAAAGTTCTAACAATAGAACCAGTGGAACAATTAATTTAGGAAGACATCTGAAAAATAAATTACCAATTCAAAATTAAGTGTACTCCAAAGTGTCATCTGGTGCAAATAATCTCTTGGATCCCTCTAGACCCTCAACAAATTCCTAAACTTTCTCCAAGTTTGGGATATTCAGACATCAGTTTTATCTTACTGTAGCCCTGTAATGGATATCAAAATTTGTTGATTCAAGCTTTCTTATTTCTAGTATTGCAATACTAGTCAGCATTTTTATAAAGTTTGATATTTACCTCAGGAGAAGCCAATTCATGTTCCCTAGCATTCCATGTACAATTTTAAATACCCTTCCTGAAAAAAAAAAAAAAAAAAGGCGGTGGAGGGGGTGGTGTAGAAAAAACAACCCCCAAAGAAACAAACTAACCTAAACCTCTGATTTTTGTAAGAGAACTAAAAAAAAGAATCTCTAGGTCCAAGACTGGTTAAGTGGTCACTTATGAAAGATATACATTTTGTTTATTTTTCCTGCACATGAAAGATTCATTCCCATGTAAAAATGGCTGCAAGTTCATTTCAAATGTAAAAGAACATCTGCCTAACATTCCTACACATAAGCATTTTCATGAGCTTGATGGGAAGTTTTATGACCAGCTGAGAGAAGGAAACTGAGCTGGGGATGAGAAAAGACTCCCAGTGAAAGTGCTGGTAGTCATTTAAAACTTTAGCAGACAAAGCATTCCAGAACACATCGCATTTTTAAAGTGAAAGTAGAGAAGACAGAGAAAAATCGCATTTAAATTGTCTGAACAAGCCTCCCACTGAGAGATATTACATATATAAAAATACATAAATATTAGCAGATCAACAGATTTGACACTACCATGCCTCAGTTCCCCACTGCATACACAATTGTCTTCCATCTGGTAATCCCTCACACTGAGACCACAATGTTTTCTCCCAGACCCATCAGGCTCCAAGACCAACAGAGAGAGCATAACTTTCCCTACTCTGTATTTACATTTTTAAATAAATAGCTGCTGTTCTTTTAACAATAGGAAAGACATGGCAGTCATGCTCTGCCCTGTAGGTGAATCTATATGCTATCTAAGATATTTTCATTATGATTTTTATACATAATTATTTTTTGAACTGCTGCAAAACATTTTTAACAAGTTGGTAGGTGACAACTCCACAGTGCTAAGCAATCGTGGAGTCTTACTGGCAGCCAACGATCTTTTGTTTTGCACAGACATCAAACACTTTGGAGCTGCAAAGGAACACAAAAGCTTATTAACCACTCTTTTCACTTTCTGCTATTTCTGTTATATTCTTCTATTATGTAAAAGTAACAATTGGTAAGTTCCTTCATAGTGAAGCATGTAGAATTTTATAGTTACATAATCTGATGCAATGTCAGTCCATAACACTTTCATTATTCTGGGGTTGTTTTGGTTGGTTTGTTTTTTTTTCTTGGGGTTTTTTTGTTTGTTTGTTTGTTTGGGGTTTTTTTGTTTGTTTTGGGTTTGGGGTTTTGTTTGTTTGTTTGTTTCTGGGTTGGGTTGGGTTTTTTTTTGTTTGGGGGTTTTTTGTTTGGTTGGTTTGTTTTTTTTCTGTTCTTGTTCCTGGTTTAGTGTATGTAAATGAGGAGAAAGAAGAGTCTCATCTGTGATAGCTCCTGAGTTATTTTGGTCCTCCTTGGGGTGTGAGCACACACGTTTCTACACATACCAGTGTGATGGGGTTCCCAGCTTGGATGTGTGAGCTTTTTAGGTGTTGAGATAATGCAAATGGCACAAAAATCAGAGACAATTTGTGTCCTTGTATGTGCGGGTGTCTAATTAGTATTCCAAAGACATTACTTTCAATTGGATGCAGGAATATATATTCTATGCCAAATATGTGATTCACGCTGACTAACACAATATAAGTAATGGACTTGTTTGTTTATTTGCATTTAATTTAAAAGAGAAAGGTTTCTGACCACCCCACTTCAACACTGCATCAAGCTGTCATCCCAGAAAAACCCCACATACGTGTTTATTGAAATGAGTTTAAAGATAGGGTTTGATAAGTTGGAGGGCCATTCTTTCCTTGTGGAGCTAATGTATCTCCTATTACCATTAAATGGTGTTATATGTGCATATTAAGGGAAGAATATTAGTGATTAATAACAACCCACATTTTCCAGTGTGATGAACTCTTTCAGGAAACAGTGAAGGTCCTGAGAGCTGCCTCGTCTAGCTAAACTGTACCTTAAATGAGCATACATTTTATAGCTGATCTTTAAATAAACCCAGTGGATTCAGTGACCATTTCAAGGTCAGTTCAGTGTTACCTTTTGACATACAACATGGTAGCTAAGCTTGCTTAAGTGTAAGAAAGGGTATTCATTTCAGTGTTGGCAAATAGTAGTGGTTGGTCCATCTGCAACTCCCAAATTAGGCAGTTTTAGCACTCAAAAGCACTGTAGATTCCCCCCCCCCCCTTGCTGGTTAATGATATTAACTAGTCATTTGTTCCTGAGAAGAAAAAGAAAGGGATGTGTGTTAGGCTCATAGTAACTTCAATTAGTTGTTAGCAAAAGATTTTTATCCTAGTAGCAAAACCAGAAAAAAAAAAAAATCTTTAAATTAATTTCAAGATGCCTACATTTAGAGAATGGCATTGCTTTAACAGGGCTATGCAAATGAGTCCAATTTAGCATCTTGTATTCAGCTGGAAACCATTGCTAAATGATCGGGATAGCCAGTCACAGATATTAAAATGAATTATATCTAATCTGAATTTTAGTCACGCTACATTAACTAATAGAAAGTTATTAACATTTCAAGAGAAAAAAAGCTTTTGCCTGCAAAATTAACAGTGGCTGAGATGTGACCTGTGAGCCATGCAGCCTGATCACTGTAATGACAGTGTAATGGCATATTTACATTAAAATCTCTGCAGCTAATATGTGATTCAGAATTGGACGTTAAGTCGAGGATTATTTAGTCTGGCCTGTTGGCCTTTCTCTAAGTAGTTTTTTTTTACTTCAATACAAATCTGAAACTTTTCATTTCATGACTATTTATGTGACTAGTTTCTATGGCTATGTCTCTCCATCTTTACATCAGCTGCTTTATATGGTCAGCTTACTCTTTCATTTTTCCCTTCCTTTTCCCAATATATTTATAATTTTTTGCAGGCATGCATGACTTCAAGAAATCCACATTAGTTGCAAGCCCATCAGGAAAAGGGAAATGTTTTTCTGCTTCAGTTTTGCTGCTAATTTGGTTCAAAAGGCAGTATGTTTTCATGTTTTCCTTCCTACACTTTTAAAATATATAGCACCCAGGAAAAAAATTGATAATTCAAAGCCATCTTTATCTGGATAGAAGAAAACGTGTAATTATAAAGCTGTTCTTATCCTTAGCAGGCAATGACAACTCGATGCAGTTTTTCCTGTTAGCAGTTCATTTCTACCAAAGCAAAAGCTTGAAATGTATGGACCTGATAATGTGGCAACTGCAGAATCCATAGCAGTTGCAAAATTTGTGAAATACTTAGCTTCATTATTTAAAAGACACTGCAATGTTTAAAAAAAAGAAAAAAAGAAATTAAGAAGCTACCTGGATAAACTTAGAACTGTCATTTGTAGACTGTGCTAGTGGGAGGTGTCCCTGACTGTGGCAGGGGGTTGGAACTAGATGATCCTTGAGGTCTCCTTCCAACCTTACCATTCTATGATTCTATGATTTGATAATCTGAGCATTATTCAGAGAAGTCCATTTTAAAAGTGAGCTTGGGCTTATGCTGGTTATTTTTACAAAACAGGACATATTCATGAAGGTTTGTAATCCATCTGAACCTTCGGTGCCAAGAAAACAAAGCTGGATACATTTTCTTACAGCACCTTTTAAAAATAATCTTAATATTTGATTTCATTTTTGCATAAATTATGTGTTTCAACATTTTCTCTGAATCTACAGGCAGATGCTGCTTTACTGTGGGAGATACTTGGTTTTTTTATTATTCTTAATGAAAACATAAAATGCTAGAGCTAAAAAGCAGTAATTAATGACCAATATACTTTATATATTATATGCTTATACATTACATATTTGTGCATATATTTATATATAATGGCAGGAAAATAAGTGCACAAATTTTATCCAAAATAGGGATTAGAATTGTACCATAATTGGGTCTTCAACACAATCAGTATTCCAGTGAATTTTGCACTTGTTCTTTAGATGAACAAGCAGAGGCACATGTGACTCAACTTTTTCCACTTGATTTTTATTTACAAAGGGTGTGTGTTTTGCTTCTGCTTCAGACCAGACACATGCCAATCACATAATAGTCATGACACAAATTCACCCTCACCTCCATTTTCCAATTAGAAAAGAGAATTCATATAGGGACATCTCTTTGACTAACAAGTATCTATGAATACTACCCCACCTTGAGTTTCCAGTTCAGCCAAGTATTTAAGCTCATCGTTAAGTGAGCAGAAAGAAGCAGCTAAACAGAGGAGCTCAGCCTAGATGAGGAGGCCCAGCCAGCACCCACAGATGATGTTAGAGTGACCATTAAGCCTATTCTTGCCTAATGTGCCTTTGTGCCACTCCCATTCACCCAATAGCGCACCATGGGGACTCACCAGTGACGATAGGAGGAAGATCCCTCAGCCCACTTGGTCAAACTTAGGGCTTCTATTTTTCCTGGGGTTGATTATAAAGGGGAGTGGCCAGGGAGGTCAGAGTGGTCACACCTGGGGTGGGAGGAGACTTAACAGAACCCAGGTGCTCTGGGTTTGGGGGATAAAAAGGAAAAAAAAAAACAAAAAAAACCCGGTGGGGAGGGGGAAAGGGGAGGTGGTGCTGAAAGGATGAAGATGAAAAGAGGAATATGGGGGGAAAGAAAGGGATGGAGAGGAGAGGAGGAAGGTGGGGGAGAAGTGGGTTAAAAAAAAAAGTAATAAAACTAGACTGTAAAAAAAAAAACAACAAAAACAAATGAACAAAAAAAATGTGGTCCTGCTCTGGCAGGGGGGTTGGACCGGATGATCTTTTGAGATCCCTTCCAGTCCCTAACATTCTATGATTCTATTGATCTGTGCAGATAGAGCTTTGTGCAGAGTTTTGTAATAAATACAGGTCCTTCATTTACTGCAAATGTACAGCTTCATCATAATTCTGAAATATTTATTGCTATTCGGTCACACAATAAATAGGTCTTATGAGGAGCAGCTGAGGGAACTGGGGTTGTTTAGCCTGGAGAAAAGGAAACTAAGGGGAGAACTCACAGCTCTGCAACTACCTGACACGAGGTTGTAGTGAGGTGGACGCCAATCTCTTCTCCTTAGTAACAAGTGAAAGGACAAGAGGAAATGGCCTCGAGTTGCACCAGGGGAGGTTTGCATAGGGTATTCGAAGAAGCTTCACTGAAAGGGTTATCAAGCACTGCAATAGGCTCTCCAGGGAGGTGGTTGAAGCACCATCCCTGGAGATGTTTAAATGATGTGGTGCTAAGGGACATGGTTTAGCAGAATTTAGGTAGAATTAGATAGTGGTTGGACTCAATGATCTTAGAGATTTCCAACCAAAACTGTTCTATGATTCTATGATAAATGCTAATTGAAGAACTAACTAGAAATGTAATCTAACGGGATAATAATATTAACTTTTGATACTTCTGAAATCATCTCCTCTGATCTGAATTTCCTGTTGAAAATGCAGGTGTAATACTCAGCTCAGAGCCAAAGACATCCTCCTTTGTGTCCCAGCTGGCCTATAGCAGCTGCAGGCCCCATGGTCTGTAGATTTTGATGACAGTGGGACCAAAGCAACTTCCCCAGTATTATGAGACTGACATTGAGACTCTTCAAAGGCACCTATTTTTCTTTTGTCCTGTCATACTCCAGACATAGGCAAGTACATGGTAAAGCTGCACCTATCCTGCAGCACTTTCTGCTGCCCTTTAAAGGCAGACACCACTGCTGAAAATTATACCAGCCCTTCAAAAATAATACCAGAGAATTAATCTTAGCTACATTTACAGGACTGAGATGTCCCTTTTGCCCACAACATTATGTGAATACCACCATCCCCATACCCTGCACTCCACTAGGGACATGAAGTGCTTTCTCAGTATTGCATTTGTCTTTAGAAATTGCATTTTCTCAGTTTAGTTAGAGTTCTTTCTTGTTTGGAGGTAGTCTCTAACAATTGCTCTCATTAGTATTACGAATCTGAACATTTGCTGTGCAAGGGACAGAACCATTTTTTTACACTATCGGCACAGTAGTCTTATTTCAATAACTGCTTCAGTGGTATTGTTACATTTAAATTTTAAAGCCAGTTTAATTAGCTGGAAAGACAAAGCATGCAAAAATGAAACTGCAAAATCTTTGATCTCCAGATTGACTAGCAGTATCTGTGGGGAGTAGGAGAGGTTAGGAAGACAAGACAGACAAGCATCTAAACAGGAGACTCAAAGATAGGTTGGGTTATTCGCTTATGCTAACTATCTTCACAGCTTTGAACAGGAAAATAGTGTGGCTCTAACAGCAGGTTTCATTATAAAATAGTATAAAAATCAGGAATGCTGAGCTTATTTTTGAGAAAGGGGTCTAGAATGATAAAACCCTACTTAGGTTCTCAGTGGTTCTCAGAGGACGTTACTGGGACATGGTCTTCTGGACCTGCCAAGGCAGGTTGCTGGGAATTCAGCAGGCAAGAATGAGTGTCTCTAATTAAGACATCCTCAGAACCACACTTTGAAAGCAGAGATTTTCAGCAGATGCTGGTAATAGTGAGAAAATTCCTTTTAACACAGAGACAGGTTCACTGGTGAGCCTCTTTCTTCAGGAAAATAAGTAGTTTCCTTCATCAATAAAAAATTCTCAGATGTCAAATGCTGATCTACCACTTACTGCTGATCCCCTGCCTACAAGTTTCACTGCCAATAAACAAACTGCCATCAAAGGAATTCTGCTGAATATTTTGCGTGCTATTAGACAATGGTCATGAACTCACTATTTCCTTTCAGGTGCTTCATTATTCACATACCAAAACCATGCCAGGAGACAATGTTGTTCTTTGCCTTTGCTGTGGGTACAGAATAATTTGAAATTAGACTAGCTTTTAAAATGTAGCTTTATCTGTTTAGATAAGGGTATCTGCCTGCTCTGGTGACAAAATACACAAGGAGGCTCACAAACAAAAGACAGACAGTGTGCTCCTTTCTGAAAACTGATGGACCTCCTAACTGCCAGTACTCTCTTGGAAAGCTTGTCACTGAACTTACTACATGTGACCTGATTTCTTCCCCCTGTACCTTCTTCCAGCTATGTCCTGTGAATTTTAGAGAAGTCATTATTTCACCAATGACTTCTGAAATGCGTTTGGTGTTATATGATACCCAGAACTTAATAACTCTCCAGGCTGGACCTTTAACTCTGATTTCCTACATTTTGGGATGGTCCTGTCAAGTTGCACTCTTGCAAAAAAAAAAAAAAGAAAAAACCCAGATTTTCTTTTTAATCTAAGAAATTTCTTTTCCATAAATCAGTGTTTGGGTACACAGACAAAAGGAGTAAAATGCACAGACAAAGGGATAAGGAGTGAAAGGAATGTAAAGAATTCCCAACTAACAAAGTGAAAATGTTCAACTACGATCTTAAAATTTCTATGACAGTTATCTGTCTTAGTTCAACATTTTAAGGACACTACAATTATCTTTACCAATATTAAATTTGTAACAAACTTGCTTTTCAATGGCTCAATTTTCAACACCCAAAAACTATCAATAAATGAATAAAATATTTATGATGATAATGCAGTAATTGTAGTGCAGGTAAAGCCAAGTTCTTCAAGCTTATCTGCAAAGACATGGGATCAGAAGCTATCAAAAAGTCTTATTTTCAATAAGTGGATTAAGTCTTTAATGGAACTCCTTTTAAACCACTTTTGCTTTTGTAGAACTCATTAAAAAGTATACTTGAATTGTCTCTTTACGAGACACTCTCCCCACTCCGCCTTGTTGCTCTCTGAGGCTGCTTATTTTATTCTTTTATTGATTGTGGGGTTTCCCCACATTCGTGTCAGCCTCCAGTCTCTGTGCATCTCTCCTGCAAGTATCTCCATGACTTTTCTGGCTCAATGCTGCACACATATAAAAATTATTCTGTGAAGTCAAGAGAACAGCTTAAGCCTGTGAAGAAAATAATCATCTCATCTTCCAGATCTTTACTAGGTCTAGTACCCATTCTGAAGCCCACAATATCTGCAATATCCCAAAACAAATGTTAAACAGCCTTAAACTTCGGATTTCCACTAACAGCCTTATGAACATTGCAGACTAGGCTTACAGAAAAGAGATGGACACTGTGATTAAAGAACTTGAAACTAAATGTCAGCGAGCCATTCATGTAAAAAATAGCATCCTAATTCTTCCCTGGCTTTCTACCCTGCCACTGTATCCACATAAAACATAGCTTCTGCCCGCAAGAGATTATAATTCCTATAAAAAACATGACAATTCGAGTAAGAAGAGACAAAATTGAAAATGGGGGGGAAAAGGTGAAGTCCTGTGTATGTTCTATTCATCCCAGAATCATTGCTGTGATCTTCTCTTTCCTTTAGTCAGATGGGGAAGAAGAGGATAGATGAGAAACTTGTAAGCAAAGTAAGGACCCATATCTTTTGCTTTTGGTACTCAGTTAGAAAGTATCTGTTAAATCCAAGAGCTTGACCCCACAGAGCCTAGGAGAGAAGGGAGACAAATGAGCCATCAAGTCACATACATGCCACATCTGACAGACTTCTCAGCTGTGAAGAGTTTTCAGAAACTGCCCCCGCCAGCAGGATCCATGTCCAACAAACTGAAGACTCAAAAGATGAATTAAAGCATGCTCCAAAAGATGAAAAATACAGCAAAGGCAGTATGAAAATGCATCCAATAGTCCTAAATAGCTCCATGGCATGTTCCTGAAGAGGGAAGTCACACCTCAAAAGCAGTGTCATCCATGATTCTGAATTCAGGGGAAAAAAACAAACATCCATTGCTTATCAAAACAAAGAACTTCCATGCTTTGCTCCCTGCAATGCTCACTCTTATGCTACCCCTACCATCATTTTTTTCCAAACCAACCTTCTGAGAAAGAATCCTCACAACAGTCTCTGGTTCACCATCTGGGTCATGCATCATTTCTGCTCTGCCTATAAAAAGCATCTGTAAATTGTAGTTTTATCAAGATCTTGGCTGTTTAGTAAGACAGCCCAGTTCTTTAATTGGTTCATCCTTCTGAACAGGCACATGGAAGTGGCCAAATGAGGAGATTTTGTATGCTTGAATGCTAAAATCAGCAACCTTACCACCGCCATTAATGTAATAGAAAGATTCCAATGGTCTGTTGGCATAATCATAATACATCTGACTTAAAATACCTTTGATTTGGAAGCTCGAGATAAAGAACTAGATAACATTGAAAAAAAGAGTAAAAAATATCTTCATCTCTAACTCTTGGATACATCCTTACTGATCCCACAGAGTATAATTTAGATATGCCTTTGCAAATTGTATTGATCAGCTATGTATCTCATACTATATTTATTTTTTTCTGTTTCCTAATTTAGGCCATTCCTAATGTTGCTGGACTGACAACATCAGCAAATGCAAACTTTTAAGCTCAAAAATTGTTTAAAAATACAGTTTGACTTTGACCTTTACAAGGACATGTCTTGTAAAACTAACACACTTACAAATATTTCAGTCCTAAAATGTTAATGCACTACAAGGTTAATTGCTCTTATTAATCCATTAAACAAGAACTGTATGCCCTTTCTTTTTTAACCATTACTTACTTGTTTAATTCTTACATCCAAAGTCCAAAAGTTCTTACCTTTGTTACAAAAGCTAACAAAATGTTAGTTAGCTAGGTCTGACAAAACTCTGACTGATTTCTATTTGCATGCCTTCATTAATACCAAGAATCTTGGCAAAAAAAACCCCACTGTGGCAAACAGGGTGGTCAGCAGTTTTTTTGAGATTGCTTGCTGGAGCACTTCAAGTCAAAGAGGTTAACAGATCTCTTCTTTAGTTCAAAAAAATACTTCTTTTTTTCCCCCTTGCCTGTGATTTGAGAACAACATAGGAGATTTTTATGTGCATATGTAGCAATGGTAAGCAGCTGTAAAAACCTCCTACCCTAAAGATTGATGAATATATGTTTCATTAACACCAGCACATCTGAAAGACATTTGACACTTTGGAAGACCAACTCTGGTTCTTTAAAATGCCTCACATGAAATGCTTCATAGTATGGTCTTTAATGGCCATCTTAGGAGCCTCTAGTGCCTCCTCCATCTAAAAATTTATAAAAGCTTAGTTTCTGAATATGCTTGACCATAACAATAGATGTTTATTTTTCTAGGATATTTGAATCTATACTTGCATGGGCAAATGTGAGATCTGCACCAGAAACATTTGAAAAGCCTTTCTGAAATCTGTTTTAATTCCTTCGCGCTGTTTATACTGTTTATCTGTTTACAACTTTACAGACTCACCATGCCTATAAATATCAGACAGGAGATAACCACAGAACAAACGCTTTGCGGCCATCCCATGCCACTTTCACATTTCAATGATCACATCTGCAAGGTTCAATATCTGGTTGTAGGTGCAATGCTCAGAAATCTAGAAGCCGAACTGAGTAACTATTTTCTACAAATAACATTCTTTTGAGTGCTTCTAGCTGATATGCAGCCCAGGATGGAGCTGCATAATTACACCCAATGCTTGTAAAGAAAGAGCTCTCCTCCAACGGGGCATGTGTCAGTGATACAGGTGGAGGGCCCTACAGGATGCTTGTCTCACACCCCTGGAGAAAAGATTGGCCTCCACTAATACATGTGGTAGAACTGAGGGCAGTCAGGCAGGTTTCCATGCAGACTCAGGTAAGCTCAAAGGCTTTTGTCCATTCAGAATGAAAAGTACATTGTACTTGACAATAAACCTGCCATTTGAAACCTCAGGGGTTTTAATCTTATAAATAATAGAGTTCAGAGAAGAAGGGTTTGCAAGTCTGCATAGCACTACTCGGAATTCAGATTTATGTAATGCACTCATAGGAACGTGGAGCTGAAATGCATGGAACTGTTACGGCATTTAAGATTCAAAGCCTATATTGCACAAAAATATGCAATACAGTACTAATATTTCTCTCTGTTATGCTATTTTCCCCAGCTGCTACAAGAACATCCATCACTCAATGGCAGGTCAGAGCTATCCAGTCCACTGCATGCACTGGCACAGCTTTTTACTTTCTGTTGAAGATCCTGTTAACAAGCTTGATGTCCACAGCACAGGAAATTATTTGAAATCTGTAAAATGAGCCAAAGAAGGTGAACGCTACTGATCACATACAATAAAATCATTTTTACTCATTAGGGCTGATAGTAACTCTTTCTTTGTATATGCCAGCCTACATATTTTGAGAAAATTTGAAAAGCAGGGATATGATCTTTCTTGTACAGAACAAGGGTTTGAAAAGATTCATTTATAAAGTATATAGGAAAAGCTATGGTTTAGACATACAGTAGCAAAGACAATGAATTAAATTTTGAATTGTTCTTCTTTGGTCATTGAGAGAGAAGTTGTAGTAGTTCTATTGAAAAACAAATTCACCCCTTAAATGCATTCGGGCATCAACTGTAATTTCTATTATTTTAAGATTTAAAAAAACTATTTTAAAAAGTTCAGCAGCATTAAAAATAACCCTGCTAACCACATTCTGGGATATCTTTGTCTGGCAAGCGAATTCAGAAAATCATGAGAACTTCTTTAGCACTTTCCACTTTAAAAATCCAGAATATTAAAATGGCAGGCATGAAGCTAACTGTCAGCACATGCAGTTTCGCTCTGGGGAGGTTATCACATGCAGTTTAGCTGCTTTATTCATGGCCTGCAGCTCTTCCGATCAGATAAACTTAACAAACATGGTGCTATCAATTGCCAGATGTGGTACGTGCTATGCAGCGTCTAGTTTTTGATGGACTAAAATGGATCTGAGAATTCTGCTCTTTATGTTATCAACCATCAGTCACACTGTGAGATTCACAAGGAGTATCTGGAAGTGCTGTCAAGTGCCAATTAGTGATGTTGCTGACCCAAAAGATAAAGAAGATTGTAGAAGAAGCAGCCCAGTATAATTCTCCACTCCAGCGTCCTTAAAGTGGACTATCGTTTATGAATGTACTCCTGCAGATGAAAGGGAAATAGGAGGTCAGTGGTTCCTGTCTTCAACAATCTTCTGCAATCTTCTCATAATGAATTGTAAATAGTATCACTATCAACTTGCTCTTCCTGCACTGGAAAGCAGCATGAATTGCTCAGCAAAGCCAAACACTGATAATATTGTTTCTCAGAACACAGAGATGAAGGCCACACCCCATCCCCCACATACCATGTCCTGTGAGTTCCAACACTGGAGTGCCAGCTTCATGGCTGGAGCTCTCGGGATCCAGTGGTGTCCTTCCTGCCTCATCATGCCCCCTCACTTGCCCGTGGCCACAGGGTATGTTCACACCAGACAGCTGATAGGCTGGGAACCCGAGTTCTTGTCATCTGAAGACAATCTCAAGATTGATGAACTCTCAATGGAAAGTTCTTCCTCCTCCTCAGAGCAGTTCTCAGCACAATCTAGCAAAATGTCATTATCATTTAACACAGTTTTATCTTGAGGTGCTCCTGCTTTCAAAACTGCAAATGGTTTTTACAAGGTCAAAATGTCCTGCTTAGGTGTTTGCCATCTTGAAGTGCAGAAAAAGAATGCCTTCTTACAAAGGCAAGATTGCTCCAGTGTGAATACTGGACAAATTCTAATCTGAAGGGACTAGCCTATGCACAGTCTTTTCCATCTAAGGGTTACAGTATCCAGTAGTCAGTGTAGATTAAATGCATTATTAATTAGCATATACAAATCCTATTTATATTACAAAGCTTGCTTAGTGAAGGAGATATAATTCCTGTTATTACCATCCCAAATAGCAGAAAACAAATATTGTATACAGAGCTAATAGAAGTACAAGGTAAGAGCAACAAATTTGGAGTACATTTGTACACTAAACACATTTTTTTCATGTGGGAACACTATTTTTCATGGTAAAGTATGTATGATAAGAGAATTTTTCTGAGTGTACCTATGTACCTGAATGGCAATGTTCTGAAGGAGCAGGGCTGGAGAGACATATCATAGGGATCTATGATTCTTATGCTGCACAGCTGCTGTATATGCAATAGGTTTGTGACTTCTTAAAATATATGTGCATGGAGGGGAGTAAAATCTTGCTTCAGAGCTCCCTGGGCAAGTATAAGAGGGTGCATGGCTCTCCTTCACGCCATGAAGACCCCAAACAGTTTTCCCATCAAATCAGTGTATAATTGTGCTCTAGAGTTCCTTGAAGTTGTGACGTCTCTCCACTATCACTCCAGTTCAAATGCCATTGAAAGCAGACATTGCACAAACCTTGAACAAAGCTGAACAAATGTTGAGCTTATTTGTGCATTGGATTCTATGGGAACAAAATGGAAACCTATTGGTAATGCAGGAAAGACCGGATCAAGCTGGCAAACTATCTCCCTGTGTCATAACTTAGCATATGAGCAGAACTATTCCCTGGAAGGTGCCAGACAATTAGAGAACAAGTCACAACAACAAAGACATTCCTAACCAATGTGAACATTTGTCAAGGTATGGAAACAATTTACAATGTTTTCAGAACTGTTGTTCAGGTCAGTTCATTTTTATACTCTCCTGTATGGTTCTGCTCCTTCTATTTCCAGAGTGAACCCTATTTACCTGGATGGTTACTGTAGAAAATATATTGTTTGCAGAGAAAGTGAGAGTCATCAATAAAGAAAACTTCTCAAGATAGGTACACTGAGTATGTGTATTGGTTCTATTTGACAAGAGGAGAAAGTGGCAAACAACTTGTTTTCTACTTGAGAGGTATTGGAGAGCAGAGCACTGGTCAGGCACTACACTGTGCCTTCCGGAGGCTCAGCAATAAAAGTACTGTTTGGGTGGAGAGAGCAAATAAAAGTGGCTTTTAGACACATTTTTGCCTTTATGAAACTGAGCCTGCCAACAGACTAAATGGTATCTGAACCAGTTTGTTATTTCCCCCTCAAGCCTGGAATGAGAAAACATCAGTTGAACTCTTTCATGTATAACTGGCAGCATGAGCCATGTCATGTGGTCACAGCTCTGCTGTGCCCTAACAAGAAAGCAGAGCGGTCATATGAAGTTAACAAAATTTCTATGCCGACACCACTCCTCATGGGGCTGGGCTTCCCTCATCACAGATGAACCACCAACCATCCCTGTACAGTGCCATTCACCCCAATGAATCCTAGCAATGCTCCTCTTGTTCACAGACACCCCCCCCCCAAAAAAAAAAAAAAAGCCCACTGTAGTTTTGCAGTCACCCTTGGGAAGCTAATTTCCTTCCACAGTAAAGTTCAGAGAACCTAAACACAGGGTAATAATTGCTCCATCTGAACATTCAAAGACTTTAGAAAAAGGGATTTCTTTTTTCCCTAATGAATCATGCAGTGTGTCACACACACTGAAATGACACGTTAGAATGGAGTGTCAAGTTTTTGGAAAGGAATCACAAAAGACAGAAACAAAGTTAGTGATGCCAGGGTGGATTTATACCAGCTGATTTCCATGAAACTGGCACAAACCTCTAAATATTAACCTATGATCTTTGTAAAAAAAAAAATTACTTTGGGGTGTTAGTAGAACTTTGACTGAGAGCAACTGGAATGGATTAATCTTAGATGGGGAAATACAGTATTTAGTCAAAGATGGAAAGGAATAGTATTTTAGCACCTGTTTCAGAAAAGGTGAAGCTGAATGCAAACCAAAATGTCTTCTCAATGAAGCTGTACTGCAAAATAATACTTTTGCATTCATGTGACATTGAGAAACAAATGACAAAGAATTTTCCATTAATAATTTAATTTGGGGGCCAGAGGGCCATCAATAACATCATAACCATATAACATGGAGCCAAACTCATCCCTAAGATAAGCAATCACAGTGGTGTTCCTTACAGCACATTTGAATTTGAGTCTGTGGAACACAAAATTTAAAATAAAATATAAATCACTGGTAGAGACAGCTGCCAATCCACCTCAGACTATCAAGTCTTTATGTCAAATACTTAAGTATAAGTATGTGCAGATACTTATATACTAAATACTAAATGCAGAAAACAGAAGCTACAGAACAAGAAAGTGGAATACTACCAGGAGGTGCTCATCATCTCCATCTTTCATCTATATTAAAAGAAGATACAGAAACAGTATTCAAACTTCATACAGAAGGATTACTACAGCAATAAAATTTAGCCCCGATGATGGCTAGAAACAAAAATACATTCAACAGTCATGATGAAGATCCAGGTTCCATTTGTGGTGCACATTCTTCATTGTTGAGTTGAGGTGATGCTGAGTTGAGCTAATGTTCAAATCTGCTAGGAGATAGGGAGGAGAGGTTAATAATCCAAAATCGTATTTCCTGTAGGACTAAGCTATACACACAGAATCTTCAGTTATGTGTTAAGATGTAACTCACTCAGATTCAGTAAAATTCTCTGATTCATAGCCACTTTGTTCCTTGAGGGCTGGACAACTGGATTAGTCTTTATTTTTTAAAGATGGATGGTGGTGGTGGTGCTGCTGCTGCTGCTCACCTTTTATAGCAGTGGTTAAAGCACTCACCCAGAAATTGGTGACTACAGTTCAGTGACTTCCTCAGTATGAGGGGGTTCACACCTACTAGGCTCCAGTCTAGTGCCTGACTACCACAGCCACAATTGCTGGACACTCGGGAAGCGGGTAAAAACTGCAAAAGAGAGGGACAGTCTGCTTCCTGCTGAAGCTGTATGACTGTTCAGCAAAGGATGCAGGATTTGTAAGTCCAGAAAGAAAGAAAAAATTAGGGAAAAAAAAAAGCCGTCCTCTTTGATGTTTTTAATATTGTTAATTACTTCAGTTTTAAACAAGATTTTACAGTAATGTTTTCATGCGTGAATTGGAAACACACTTTGATAGGTTTATAAAGAGCCCTGTTCACAGTAAATGCCTGACGAAAAGCAGTGGTGGGATGCAGAGCCACACATCACCCTGGGTGACACACTGGCCAGCACAGTCACTCCAAGAGTTGCCTGCATCACCACCTACACAGAGTAGTGTCTCTATGCCTCGAGAGGGAGTTCATGAGCCAGGTGGGGATGTGCTTTTGGACTGCAATCCCTCCACAGCTGGTTTGCTATCTTCTTGCTAGCTGAAGGACAGTTGGGAAGCAGGATGCCGTGAGACTGGGGTCATGCAACTGCACTGGTATCAAATGCTGGCCCTGAATACTGACATTTGTCACTAAAGGCAGCGTAGAAATAGTTAGTACAAAAGAAACCTAGCAGTGGAGCAAAGGGAATAAAATGGAAAGACATACTCACAGGATCAACTAAAATCAACCGCTCACTGAAGGTGGTCGTCACTGGGAAGAGGCATTGGAGTTCTCGATGTGAGTCACTGCCATCTGCACATACTCAGCTGTGAACAATAAGAGGATTTGAACAAGTGCAAATGAAAAGAAATCCAGAATCAGAAAAATTACAGGACGCCATTTGTGTGGTCTCTTAAAGCAGCATAAAGCCTAATGAGATTGGTATTTTTTTTTCACTTTTCAGTGCATTAAATGCTGTTTGGTTTAAATTGCTTCCAAATACATTTACTAGTCAGGTTATGATTATCTCTGCCCTTCAAAGAACCTCCTAATTCCTCACTATTGTTCTACCAGTCACTCGAGTTAGTCACTATTTTGGGGCTGTCGTTAGTCATATCACAGTTTTACTGATTTCCTTTTTAATCTCTACTAATTTTAATCCTAAATAGTTTTGAGACCAGGAGCTATGCAAAGATTTGTCTTTTTGTGAAGTTTGCTTTGGTTGGTTGTCAGTGAATTTGTAGCCACAGCAAAGGCTTTGATACACCAGGGAGAAAAATCATGCTTTTACCTAATCTAACCAAACCAGCCTTGTTCAGATTGATTCAGCTTCCAGCCTTGGCTCTGACCTCACCCTTACCCTCAATCCTGCCTCACTTTCACACTGAGTATTTTATACAGCCTCTATTTTCTCCCTGCATAGCTTCCCCCCCTCTCTGCCCAAACCCAACATCTATGTTCTACTCATCAACCACTGCTTTAGAAATCTTCAGGCTGGATGGGCAGGCATGCAGTGCTGGCAGGTGGTGTAGCTGTTAGGCAGCCTTGTGTATCACAAGAGATCTGATGCTATCAAATTTCTTTTCCCCCAAAGACTAAAGAGAGCAAGCCTTTATAAGCATGCAGGAGGGGGATGAAAACAGTTTGTCTCCTGAGCAGCCAGCCTTTGTCATTTTACAAATGAAATCACTTTGGAAATTTAGAGAATTAATATCATAATGAAGACGAGAGTACCCATTAGGGTGGTCTAATGTTGCTCTAGAGATATGTGATGGATGTCCAGTTGCTGTAAGCCCTTATTTGCAGAGAGTCACCTCTGTAGTTGCCATTATTAGGAAGATGTCTGAAGCAGAGGATCAGACACAACCATTGCAAGATGAGATAGTGTTTGACTGGTTTCCAGGGAACCGAAGGATACAGCCTTAGTTGTACCTGTCACTATGGCTCCCAGCTTTTTTCCCCCTTAATGTCTTTTTTAGCTGTAGGAAGTTTCTCTTTAAAGATTCGCTGCTTCTCTAATAGCACAAAAGGCTGTAATAGGAACATTAAAAAAAAAAAAATGTTACCTGGATTGCAAAAAAGCTTCTGCTCATTGCAAAACAATTGGTATAATTCATCATCAAAGGAATGCAATAAGCTATGTTATCTAGGTTTTGCAAATAAAGATATCAATGAGCTCTAACCTGCAATGCATTACTTGCAGTAACTGGAAATATTCACCTGCTGTGTCCACTTTTGGAGATACCTATCGCACTGTCAAAGCAGTGATGCTGTGATTGCCATTCCTGGAAACACAGCCTCAAGAAAGTAGTACTTCCAGGAATTATCTTAATGGGCAATTGAATCATCATTTCTAGTGCTCCAGCATCTTTCCCAGAAGGACAGTTTTCCACTGGCAATGACACTAGTTAAAAGAAAATGTGGATATCAAAACCCCAATTCTTATCCCTTCCTGACTTGTTTGTAGAGAACAGAAGCTTTATGCAGATTAGGGAGAAAGGCACCTAGGACATGTGAGCCTGGAAGGTATTCAGTACAGTGATTTTGCCTGCAGTTCATTATATAGTAGCTATTTTACCCAGGTCATTTATTTTCTTCCAATTATCTGTGTTCCTTTAATAATTCTCCACTGGTCACTAACATTGCTGCTTTGTTGTGTTACTTCCCAGGAAGCTCAGTCGCTGGTGTAAGTTGTTGTAGCCGCAATGTCTTCCATGAAGATTTACACCAGGGCAGTGTCTGTGTTTTAAGAAAATCAAGCTAAATCCACTAATGTCTAGAACCTTCCCTGGGTATGGTAGTATGCAAGGCAGCTTGTTGTTGCTAGCCTTTTCAAATAAATGTGACATGATGAGTCTACACTTTGTTTTATATATAATCAGTACAGATTTGGGGCAATAATCAGTGGTAAATAAAAATTAGTGCTGCTGAAATACCCTTTGTGTCTGTTCTCATTAATTACTCATGAAACAGGAGTCGCTTCTGACACCCAGTAATGGGATCTGTATGGCTTTTACCTTTTTTTAAATATACAGGATCTGAGAGTGTATTTGGGTTTTGGTTTTGTGAGTTGGGTGTTTTGGGGGTTTTTTTTTGTTGTTGGTTGGTTAGATTTTGGGTGGGGTTGTTTGGTTCGTTTGGGTTGGTTTTTGGTGGTTTTTGTTTGTTTGGGTTGTTTCTTGGGTTTTTGTTTGTTTGGGGTTTTTTTTGTTTGGTTTGGTTTGTTTTTTGCAATATTCCATTTCTTTCCCCTAAATCTTCAGTTTAGTGACCAGTTTCACCTTGGTGGGAGCAACTGCAACTCTATTGATAGCAATGGAATTGTGTCTGCATATGTCAGCAATGAATTTTTGCCCCATATTTATTGGAAATACCTGGGCTGTTGTGATACGATGTGGTAAATCATGCTGAGAGCAAATCAAACAGTCTGTGGCTGCATCACTATTTCATACAACTCAGATCATAATGGACAGAACAATGTTGTACTGTGAAATTCAGTGCTGAGGAAAATACATTCTTTCTAACCTTTTATGAAAATACTACTCATCCTTCAAAGGACAATTTAGACAATGTGACCACAGCTGGAACCAGTGCAGGAGCATTTAAAAGGCAAATGGAATAACACCATTGCCCAGGAGGAGAACAAGCATCCATAGATATTCCCAAATTCTGTAGCAATATAGAATTTTGGAATAGCAAATATTCCAAAATTCCCATCAACTCTTGCATACAGCCTCCAGAAATAAAGCTATTCACTCTCCCTACAGCAAATGAAACCAGTGCAACATGCCAGTCTTGAAGCCCAGCAAACTATAAATGTAATACCAGACAGAGAAGAGCTAATGAAAACAATCACATTAAACATAGTTCTTCAGTGCTTGCTGCTCAATAAGTGAGCAGCAGGCTTTCTCTGTCTAGCTTACAGAAAACAGGAGGTAGCAGTTTGCAAGGAGCAGCGTTTTAATGTGATTGGACTATAACAGACAATCTATTTACAGCATGCTCTGGGGAGCTTATAAACAAATGTTGAGTAATTTCAGCCAGCAGTAATTACCCTTGCAGCTGACAAGGATAGCATGATACTTTCTCCTTCACCTTCAGCCCAGTCCAGAAGGCACTGTACACAATGGCATTTCTAATTATTTTTGCATTTCTATGGCTAAAGACCAAAGTGCGTTATTAGAGAACGTTTTAGAAGCTTTTTAAAAGCTTGTTTATTGGGACAATTAAAAGTCATCACTATGACAGCAAATAAAAGGTTCCATTCCTAGACACGCAGTTGCAGCCGGGGGTTTATCTGCTTACCTTGTAAGCCTTGTCTACATGAGGCAAAATTTACAGTCATCCCTCACCACTGCTAATATCAGTTTGGCAGCATCAGTGCTAGCAACGTGGTCAACCCTCGAGTATACAGGGAGTGGGGCTTTATAAATATCGTATTATCTAACTTTGCTTAGAGTACATTGAATAAACATGGTACTTAAAATGCTGCTCACTCATCTATGCTTGAGTCAAAGGTAATGAGGGTGAAGCTGTTGTAGGGGTGAAAAGATATTTTTGCAGAGTGCCTGCGCTGCAGACAAGGCTTCAGACAATGGGGCTTTTTGTCTTCCGTAGAAACAAAATAAAAAACAAATTCTAAAACATCCATTAACACTTAATTGCTGGTGAAATACATTGGCTCAGATTTTTTTTCTCCTGATCACCGGACAAACAAATGGGTTCATTTTGAGGTGGATGCAGCTGCTGCTATTCAGTCAGCAGGAAGGTAGGAGCAGAGGGGATGGGAGACCTGGGCTGTGGTGGGAGAGGGACCAGGGTAATGGTCCCTGCACACCTTTGCTGGTGAGAAGATCTTTCCCCTCATCTTAGCTATGTGAAGGCAAACCAAAGTCTTTTAATTTTCCCAAATCACCAGTTCCTGGTTCCACACCATGAAAGCCCTCTGTTTGCTGTTCCAGGATGACCCTCAGCGCAATAAAGCTACATTCAACAGCATTTTCAATATTCACATTGCATGCCACATGTCCAGCCCACCAGCTCCTCTGACATCAGATGGCCCAGCCTGCTGCTTGGCATAGGTCCTACCTCCAGCTGCGTCTCACCATAATGATGCCTGATCCCATTCCTCCATTGCTGGGAGAAAGTGCTGGTGAACTTCCACTATGAAATGAGGTTTCCGAGTCTGTGCGGTTCTGAAATGTAAGTGCTTCTGGTCAATAACTCAGAGATGGACACAACAGAAATGAGTATTTCTCCTGGTTCTCTGGCAGCAGCCATGCCACCAAAAGAAAGACCTTTAGCCCCAGGGAGAAACTCACCAGGCTGTACTCTCTTGATCAGTCTCTTATTTGGCCCAAAGCACCACATCTAAATTTTTTTTCCCCCAGTTATGTCATACATACTCCTGGATTTTCAAACTATGCAAATTACATTTCACCCAGCTATTTCCAACACATAGTTTAAAACATGCACACACTGCTATGAAGTGATTGCTGTAGGCAGTGATAATTAACAAAATGATCGAGTCACAAGACTGTGCACCACAAGAACTTTCATTTAACATTGTAATAAAGACACAGATGAGCCAAACTATCCAAAAGTAATTGGGAGAGGCAGTAAACTGTGATGCGTGCTGGTTTGCAAACACCATGGACAATTTGGTGTTTGTTGAGCTCCCACCCGCCTCAATAAATTCAGTTCAGACTCCTGCTATAGGAATTGACAGCAGATATCTAATCCCCAAAAGTGGATTATTTACATTTTTTGATACGTTACATTGCATTACATCCTGTCATGTTGCATCTCATCACAAGCAGATATAATATCGCATAACATGATGTGACACGATGACAGACATCAGAAATGTCTTTTTTTTTTTTTTTTTCTTGTTTTGGGTTTTAGATTTTTGTATCTAGTATCCAAAATGTTTCCAAGTGATTTCTAGGAAGATCAAATGTATAAGGTGAGTGCCTGGATTATATGTTCCTCTCTGGCAGCCACTGTGCTGCCTCTCTCATGCATTGTTTTAAATCAAGGCACCTTGTTTTGCAGTTTCATGAATGCTTGGCAGTACAATTTTGCACATATTTTGCAAACATTTTTTAAAGATTCATTAGGAGGGAAATCAGCAGAACACATGTTCTATAACAACATAAAACGACAACAGCTGCTGCAAATTACCTTGGCTGAAAGAAAAGCCCAGAAACGCATTGCAAACTTTAACAATGTACTCTAGCTGTTGATTGCTCACACCGTCACTCGCTACTCATTTCTGAGACACAGTTGGTGGAGAAACATTAATTTGTCCTTGTTCTTGAGACTGGCAGGTGTCGCTTTGCCCAGTGTGGGATGTGAGTGACAGATATTTTGCAGCTGATGAAATGAGAATGCAGAAATTCAAGAGTGCCTCTGGGATTTCACTGGTCATTTGTGGCCAGCACAAGGGCAGGGCCCGTTGATTCACTAATGCAGGACTGGCTGGTGTTGCTTTGCTGCAGGCTGCTGCAGATTCACACCATTTTAAATAATATTTGTATTATGAAGCTCTTCACACACACACACACACACACACACACGCACACGTGCACTTTGGATGGTATTGTGTGCTTTGCTTTCTAGGCTGATACCGTCTGGGAAATTTTTGTAATTGTGTGTGTGGGGTTGTTCTGTTTTGTTTTTTTTCTTCTGTCATATGTTTAAGTCTTTCTCAAAAGGATTTTACCAGCATCTGCTATGTTTAATCTTTTTTAATAACATAAATAGAATTGACTAAAAAGCAAGATGTAAGATAACCTAGGAGAAAGTGATTAAAAAGTAGTATTAAAAAATGTAATTAATAAAACAATTTCACTATATAGAGGTTTAGGAAGAGAGTGCTGAGAATTACAGCAATTTAAGTATTTCTTTTATCTAATTTTAAAAAACTGGAAAGTGTGTATCACGTAGAAATGCACAAGGCTTAGTGCAAATAAAAAACATACTAGGAAATTAACACATTGCAATGGTAAAGAATTAAGAATTATGTTTTTCTTAATTTTAACATTATCCTGCAGTTCACCTTTAGGAAATGTAGTGGCTGGGATTTCTAAACCTCCCATAAAAAAAATAAAAATAATGAAAAAAAAAAATTGTTTAGAGCTGATGCCTCAGACTGATATTTTCAACATTATTTTAAATGATGTTGGGGGGGGTTCTATTCAGCAATTCTATGTGAAATAAAGGAAGGGGTTAAAATGTTCTCTAGCTCCTGAAATATTTTCTATAAAAACTAGAGTGAATATTAAAAGGAAAACAATTCTTTAAATGATATCAGATTTTATTTAAATGGTCTTTTATTTTGGAGGGGGCAATTTTCAAGAAAGCCCCAAAATTTCAGAACAGGGTCTCATTTTGCTAACCATGTTAAATGTACTGTATATAGAACAGTGTAATCCAGAGAACCACTAACAGCATTTTCAATTGTGATAAAAACTTATTAACATATTTGCCTCTTTAATGATTAACTGTCTTTGAATATTAAGAGATTTTTACAACATCTTATTCATACCAAGGAGGCTGTGCGAAAGGCCGAGCTTTTCCTTTATTTTATAAGTGAGGCTTCGTTTGATATGCATTCCGATTTTAAAAGAACCATAATATTTTAATCGATCTCTCTGTAAAGATCATGATTATTATAAATGAGATACAGTTGTGCACATCAACCCTGACTGGTAGATAGGAGGTCATAAGTCAGGAATTATATGAAGAAGGGAAGTAAAAACTAGAAAATTTTCCAACATGATTTTTTTTAAAGGAACAAGTACGTACAGTGGCACATGAATTCAAGACTTCGGTTAGCTGTGCAGAGTTATCAGCCTTCATTTTCCATTAATTTTCCTTCAAACGAGCCCTGAAATAATATCATTTGGAAAAAAAAAAGAGAAAAGAGAAAGAGAGAAAGAAACATATTTATTATGAAAACCATGTAATTTCATACTGAACTCTTCACATTCATGAAATAGATGACATTAAAAATCACGGTACAGAAATACATCTGATGAGAACATTGATACTAACCTAGACAGTAAAAACACTAGTTAATGTCATTTGCCAAATGCTATTTTATTGTAGATAATTACCTATGTTAAATAATTTGAAACACACGTAAAGATAGCTTCTGATAAGATACCATTATGATTTGAGTATAATTCCATTATCAGAACTGGAAAAATTCTTTTGAATTGATTTTTTTTTTCCCCCCGCCCCTGCCAAACCTCTAGTCCCTCAAACCCAATATTGCTTTATTTATACAAACACAGAAATATACACACATGCATGCAAATATGTCTGCATATTTTCAGCTGATATTTCTCCCCCTAGTTAAAAATGCAATGATACACTGTTATTCTTTGGAAATCAAATACTTTTTCTAGACAGCATGCTTCTTTAATTAAACTGTATTCTTTATAGTGCTAAATATAATTAGCAGTAACAAGTATTTAACGAAAACAAACTGCTTTCCTTTGAAATATTTTCAATTTACTGTACTTTACGTCCATAGCTTCTCTGAGATCACTGTATCACAACAACTAAAAATAAGTATATTATTAAAACCTTGTCAGGTAGTGTATCATTTCAGACAAATAAAAATAGAGAAGGTAAACACTAGAAATCCTGATTCATGTCAGGTACAAATCATTTAAGATATTGCTTCCAATGAAACAGTACCGTTAGTGGTTCAACGTGCTGTACATCTGTCTTTTAACTACCCTATTTGATATCATTAAGTACTGAGACATTACCCCAGTATCTTTGATTATTACTGAGCAAGATGAGAAGAAAGTGTGCTTACACCGGACTCATTGACAGCGAAGTGCTATAGCAACTCTCCTGTAATTAATTGTGAGTGAAAGGGGGTTTGGTTTTTGCAGGCTCGTAAAACTTTTCCCACATGGCTGAACCCACGGTCAGGAGACGTTAGGCAACATTAACTGCCTGCACATTTCTGCAAGGCTCTGGAGGAAGCAGCTCGGCACTGGGGCTCCAATTCTGAAAACCCTGGGACACAAGACATCAGCGTCTACCTTTCATCTTAGCTGAGATTTGGAGAGGGTTCAGACCACAGAGGCTCCTTAATTCTCACTAATTCATTTGCTTTCCTGATTCACTTGGCTTGGGATAACCTGCGAATGATAATGAACCTGTAAGGGGAGTGCTTAGTCCCTTGCCTTTGAATGTGCTCGGCATGGATTGAGGGCTTTCTGTGAATCTTGCAAGAGGAAAAGAATCTTATTAGCACTGATTGCCAGTCATGAGGTTGCCTCTAAAAATTGCTCTTGTATTTTTAACTCTTGCTTGCTTAAAACAATCCTAGCTAAGGAGAGAGATGTGTTGTTTACACACCAAACACTGCATTGTTCTCAACATTTACTGATTTCTCTTTGCAATTTGGTCTAATCATAACACATTTGCTTTACGTATGTCATTACTATACCACTACAAACACTTCATCATTTTTCCCATGATTATTCTACAAGTTCATAACTAGCCAAGTCCTCATCTCTTCACCCCCAGCTGAACATCCTCTTTGCATAAATGTGTGCTCTCTAGAATAAAAGGTCTAATTTTCTTTTTTCCTTTTGTTATTAACCATTTCAGCAAAGAAGTACTACTACTGGTTTTCATTTCACTAGGGGATTTCTAGCAGATTTGGTGTTCTTTCATGTTGGTTCTTACCCTCTTTAAAAAAAAAAAATACAACATCCTAGATCTGAATAAAAATAAGAATTCAAGCCTCAATGATATCTGAAAACAAAACTGGGGCAAAGTGGTTTGGTTTTGCTTCTTTTTGCCAAAGGAACATTTCACCTTAGGATTTTTTTTTTCTTTTTTTCCATTCATTTGTGTGAATTTAGGTAACTGTAAAGAAGAAATGGATTGAAACCCAGAAATCCATGTCAGGATGATTCTCTTTAGGTCATCAAAGTCCTTGCAGAGGCAGCTTTTGCTGATGGCTGAGGATTCATCATCCAGTTTCCTGTGGGCCTCTTTGTCATTGCCAAAACCAAACTCCAACTCCTCACCAAACCCTGAGGGATCCCAGCCTTAAGCAGCATGCTCTGCTTTGTTCACTAAGAGATGTGGGGGGGGTTTAACTACACATATCTTCCTGGGCAAAGGCTTCATAACATTTTCAGATGGATAACCCATCTTTTCTGCAAAAACATGTTTTGTTGTAGTTTCTAACCTTTTAAATATAGCATATATGCAGTTACAGAAAACCAGTGCATCAGTTTTGGTATTTAGTAACAAGTCTGGTATCAGCTAACGAAAGCTTAATACAGCCTCTGCATCTGGTGCACTATCCAGAAGTGCACAATGCATTGCACTGAAACATAGATAAAATTCTTTTGTGTGACTTTTTTTTCCTTGCACCTGAATGGAGCCCATGTAGCATTTGACTAAATAATTTTTTAGAATTGCTTCCACTTTCAGTTAATGAAAAAATTGCCTTTGATTCCTCTTGGAATACAAATTTTATGTTTTTTCTCTCTAATTTGGTGTTACCTCAAAAAAGCCCTCTAAGTGACAAAATACTACGCCCACTGTTTCTCAACAGCATTTGCAAGAAAAAAGGATAATCATGTGAGAATGCTAAAAGTTAAATGTGAACTGAAATTTCTTGTGTGGGAATATGAATTTCTATCATATTGGTAAGTTCAACTTTTCCTCAGAGGGCATGAATAAGAGCTGATCAGATAATGGAATTTATACTGCATAGGAATTCTAAAAGTGTAGCATTTTCTTGTCAAATCATTAAACATTTCCGCAGGACAGTTACCAAAGAAATCCTAACATACTTTGGAAATGTCACACAAAAATATCTACATTTTGCATCAAAATGTCAAAACAGAACATTGATTCAAGATGCTATATTTCAAAATGTCAATTTGGTACTTTTCATCAGTATTTTTGGCTCTAAATCCTGTGTAAACTTTATTTAGAAATTATTTGAGAAAATCTAATCAAAATTTACTTTTCTGTAGTAAAACCCTGGCTCAGAAAAATTACAAATTTTTGTTGAAATCTTCTGCACAGCTCTATGGACAACGGTGACTGGAAAAATGCTCCTTTAACAAAACTTCTTCAGAGACAGTTTTTTGGTCTTAAAAAATAATATATATATATACACATATATATATATATGAACATATTTCAACTTCAATTATTAAAACAAAATAAAATTTAAAAAAAAAGGACAAAAAGAAAAAGAAAGAAAAAACATTCCAAATTTGATGAGTGTATGGTCAACACCATGGAAAAAAACCATCACCAGAATATCTCAGTCTGTTTTTTTTTTTTTTTTTTCTTGAGTAGTTAAACCCACATAAAGAAAACATTCCACTATGAATGATATGAATCAAGACACCAACATTTATCTTAAGAAAAGCAGGTCTTTAACAGCCTGGGTCCCTGCAGACAATCCTAAGAGAATATTGCATTTGGGAATAGCTAAAATTAAACTTATGCAGCAGAAAAATCAAGTTCAAAGTATCTCTGCACCTTGAAGACTAAACTGCCCCTGTTTGCTGTAAGAAATACACCTACATAATTTCTCATTCACTCCATTATCCTTCAATATAATCTTATGGTCCACGTAGCCTGGCTGCATCTTTCATATAGCCCCTTTGTAAGCTGTGGGAAATGCAAGAGCATTCCTGTCTCTCATTGATACATTACCGTCCAGCATTTTTTTTTTTTTTTGGGGTTTTTTTTCCCCCCACTGGAGCTCCTACCTATTTATTAAATCTTCTCTGCTGGGACAATGCAATGTTCACTTCTAGACTTCAGGCTCCATTTTGAGCCTGTGCAAACCCTCAGGAATTTTAGAACAGGACCCAGCTGGCTCCTGCTCCACTGTTAATCAGGAATTTCCACCACATTTTCCTCATCACCGACTTTCATTCATAGCACTTTCAAAAATTTTGCACAATGTTAAGCTGTTTTACAGCAATAAAACACAGCTCTTAACTAATCTATTATCCCTCTATGTTTGAAAATGTCAGCAAAATTGGAAAGTGAAAAAACTCACCCACATTTTTCAGCTCAACTTGCAAATGTGCTGGAGAAGAAATTATTTTCTCCTCTAACACTCTACTCAAAAAGCATCAATTGGCAAGTTATGCTCATTTACATACATTTTCTATTAAACTTTTCTATCATAAAAAATTGCCTTTATGATCCAGACACAGAATTTATTATGCAATGCACCACCACCATCATCACAGTGAATTGCATTTTACGTGTTTATACTAACAGGGAAGGTGATCAGCTTTAGCCTTCTTTTCATTATATGCATCATTCATCCTCCACCACCAAGATCTCTGGATTCTGTAGCATATCCATCATTATCTAACTGCCAACTGTTTTCAGTGGTTCCACTGCTTTAAGCTCATTATTTCCTTCAGATTGGTGAATCTACAGAGAATCTTTCCACAACATGCAGCAGTCAGCATGGCACATGTGTACAGATGAATGGTGGGGGTCTGCCCTTCTCCGTCTCTTTGTACCTAGTTTTGTCCCAGAACTACAGAATGTAATGAGCAGCCAATGCATACTCATATGTCTACAAATAATAAAATGTTAAATGGCATTAAAAATAATAACCAAGTAGTGGCAGGTTTGTGTGGATGGGCTGTTGTGAATAAAACTAGTTTACAGATTGCTCAGTAGTTTGGAGTTGCCACCTCCTTATAATGCAGACTAAAGCACATAGACAAAGAGCTGTGCTAAGATAAGGAATTTCTTTCCTGTCCCAATTTACCTTGATGCATTTAATTTAATCAATACTTGAATGAGGAAGAGGAGGAGAATTAGATGGTTCAAGAGACTGGTAATGGGATATTGAACCCTTCATCTCTATATCATTGATTCAACACAGGTATTGACACTCTGGATCAGAGCCGTGGTCCATTTCCTCAGATACCCTCTCTGACAGTAGTCTGTACTAGATGTACTTCAGGAACAGGTATCAGAAAACCTGTAGTAAGCATTTATGAAATAACCTGTCCATAGGAAAGGTTTCTTCTGAAGTCTCTCACTAGCAATTTAGTTAATGTTCACATTTGGGGCAGTTTGTCACTTCAAAAATTGTTTAAATCCTATGGACTACAACACAGATGATATGCTTAGTTGCAGTGAGTTTTAGAGAATTATGTATTGCAAAAATAATCAACTTGATTGCACTTGTTCTTTACTTGTTGCCTTTCTAAATAAATAATCTCTCCTATATTCAGTGTAGCTGTTATTGCTAGTGGCCCATATAAGCCATCTTCTCTCTCATTAAAATAATTTTTAACTCTTTAGTCTGTCTTGAAATAAAGGGCTTTTCATGCTTCTAATTATTTACATTGCCCACCTCTATACTTCATCTATTTCTGATACATTCTCTTCAAGACAGGATAACCACAACCAAATACAGTACACCAGGTTAGGGCACGCTGCTGATTTATTTAACAGTGTTAGAAGATTTTTGGCATTATTTTTCTCCGAATCTTTTTGCAACCTATCAGTTTGCTTTTTTTTTGACCCTTGCTCCATGCAGAACAGAATGTTTCACTGAACCATCCAGTATAAGGCACAGGTCTTCTCTGGAGTGACAGCAGCAATGTATTTGGGTAGCTCAGATTATTTCTTCTTATGTTGCATTTGTCAAGACTGAATCATTATCCAAAACACTCAGCTAAATTTATTAAATTTTACTGTTTTTCTTACTGCTTTTTTGATCTTGAGTTTTCTGAAATATTTTCATTTTCTTTATTTTTTGATTACAGGTATCACATGCATTTTACTTAACTAAACTGCAGGAAAAATAAATCCATTTCTAGTCCTCCTATTAAGTCTGGAAATCTACCCACATGTATATACATATGTTAACTCTTTCGAGGTTCTTTTTTTTTTTTTTTCCTTTTCATTGTTCTCCTTAAACAGTTTCTAGTCTCTTTTTGTGTCCTTCTCCTGTGGCTATTTCCTGGCAGCATTTCCCAAGGAGATTTCAGAAATTTAGTTAAAATATGTTATTTGGTTGGCCGATAGATTAGAAAAAAAAGTCTCTATGTGACTATGTCTCTTTCTGTCACACTGTTATGTCACGATTATATAACACTAAAAAACCACAGTCATATTATTCCAGTCTTAATTTTAGTTTGGAAAGGGGCACATTGAGTTGGCATTTCTAGGAACATTCCTAAGCCCACAAAAATCATCCTCAGCATTTGCTATTATATTGACAATGGCTGCATTTAATAGAACATTGAATACTCTCAAGAGAACCTCAAACGCTTTTTTTTTTAACAACACTTCAAGTATCAGGTGTCCTATCCACTCCAGTATCCTGAGGGGGGGGGAAAAAAAAAGGAAAAAAATCAAAAGAAGGTACTTGTCCTTGCTGGTCTAAGTGAAATAAGCTAGTGGTCTTGGTTCAGGTCTGAACACAAAACATAAACCAACAGCCAAAGAGATTACGTTGTTGGTACCCTTAGTAAAAGACATTACGTACATATAGTATGAACAAACTGAATAATTACTTCACTGTGAAGAAGGTTCTGGTTCTCTGGTGTTAGAATTAACAAATTTTGGCATTGCACAAAACAAGGCCTTTCATCTTTTTTACTTCTGAGCTCTTTCCTCTGTGGGAAGCAGAAATGCTGACTCCAACAGGCTTTCAAATATCACTAATAAGATGAATAATGCTATGACGCTAAGCAAGTTATCTAGGTTGCAGGTAGAGAGCCATTTAGTGTTACTCTATTGTCTGGGTAGCTATAATGCTTTATGTTTGTTTCTTTTGTAAAATAAAACTCTCTAATCCAGCACCTACTATGAAAGTGCAATTCTGGTTCTGTGGACCTGAAGGCTACCAAGAGACAGCAGCTTCAGATGTGCAGAAGGCCCCACCTCCATTCTCTTCTATAGATTTCTCTGGACTGACATATTCAGAGCAAAACTGACAGCTAGCTTAGGAAAAGACATCTCGGTTAACTGTGGCAGCTTGACCCAGGTCCCCGTAAGAAGGCCACGGAGTTCTCCAGGAGGACCAGCGAGGTTCAGGAAGTGGACCCCAGATATAGTAATTTTTGTTAGTCAATCCCATAATCCTGCTATCACTTCATAAGTGAGCAGTAAAACCAAATCTTCCTCTTTTCTCTCCCTTCCACTCCCCAGAGGGAGTCTTATCTGAGTAGCTATGGGAGAGTAACCTGCCTGCAGCCTCCAAGGCCACAGTGAATTTCTAGCTGCACAATCATGGCCTGTTTAGGCCTAATGGGAGACAATGTGGAGAGGAGAGGAGCAGCACTGGGGTTTTATGGTTTGGCTGGGGGAAGGTCTTGGGGGAATCCTCATGCACCCTGTATCTGTATTAGGTGTTAACGGTTCATGTATTCCATTCAAAATTTGCATCACTTCAAAGATATTGAGGATCAAGGAAGCCTCTGAATCTATGCTCTGGACCCAACTGAGGGGAGATGAGGGGATTAACAACCTGGGACATTCCACTAAAGCTGTTTCCCTCTCTTTCTCATCACCAACCAAACATTCCCAGCATGCATAGGTACTAGGCATCTCCTGCAGCTGTAGGCATGAGGCACTTTCGCTTTATCTCTCTGAATGGACATCCTGCACAGGCACAGTCAGCTGGGCTGAAGATCTAGCCCACAGCAAAGGAAACGTAGGTCCTCAACACTACTTGTGCCAGCAGTGTTTTCAAGTTAATTTGTAAAAAGAAAAAAAAATTACCCGAAAGCCTAAGACTGAATTTTGAGTGAGGCAGTTATTTTAAGGCTTGATTTAATATACTCATTTTATTATGAGACGTAACAGAGTTCTGCAATCGACTACAAAGCTTCATGGCTGAAGCTAGTAATTCATATGATTAATGCTGCTGAAAGAAAACATGTGATCAGTCCATAGCAATCAGACATGTTGCCTAGACAGCTGCAGGATAGCCAAGAGGACTTGTTGTCTTGGGTGTAAATGTCTGAGTCACAGGAGCACAGGTAGAAGAACATCATGGCTCCCCTACCCTTGCACAGCCTTTCCTACAGCTACAGCCTTTCGAGTGACACTATTGAGGGCTACAGATGAAAAAGTTTCGTAACTTGCTGCTGTCATGCTTACAATAAAGTGCATTTTCATTTTTAGTATTTCTGAGTCCTTTTGGTGTCTATGTTTAAAGCATAAAGGTAGCACTCCTGTATGCCACCCTCGGCAGATAAAAAGCATTAAACATTTTCATAAACAGGATAAAGCACTGCAATTACACAGAATGCACTGACAGTGCCAGATACAAGGCCAGGTAAATGTGTACTCTTCAGCTGCTGGGTGCACCACAAAATACTTAATTTCACTTGATTAAGTGTAAGACGGGAAGGAGAAAAAGAAAAAAAAAAAAAAAAAAAGACTCCTTTAGGCAAATAGCCGTGGAGCTTTCTTATGCATTAGGGCATAAAATGACACTCTGTGGGAGTCAGAAAGTGATTTTTCTCCTTCAGATAAGATGCTGCACAACTGGTCAAGCACAATTATGAATGGTCTACCTTCAATGCATAAGGTATCGGATACTGCTCCTAAGTCTCACACACTGGTCATTTCTTCTGCTAAGACAGCTTTTCTGTCTCCTGCCTCCATATCCCACATTAATGCAGGTAAAAAGTAGTTAGCCATTTTGGAAGCATATTTTTAAAGTGGCATTATTTTATTTTTTTTAAATGCTCTAATATTCTTGTCAAACTATTAGCTAGGATGCTGGGACAAATGTTTCAAGTCTTTAGGAAGAGGAATGGATATTTTGCTTGCATTTCAGCCTCAGCAAACATTGCCAGTTGCAGCTATAAATGGATGGAGAGGGTGAGCTGCTATAATAAGTGATTATTCATAAAAGAATATAGGGGGAAAAAAAGGCTCATCTTACATTCCTACTCACTCCCCAAAGAGAATGCATAATTTCTGTGTTTCACAATATGCAACTCATACAATTGACCTGTAATAGAAAGAAAGAATATAGATAAGGACATGTAAACAGAAAAAAAAAGGAGAGGTTTGGAGTGGTGGGGTGGGGTGAGGCGATGGGATGAGATTATCCAGTAAATGTCTAGCTCTTCTAGTATTTTATCAAGGATAATTGTAAATGGAGAGAGAAGAGTCCGGGGCTGAAAATATTTCATTAACCTGTCCTGAAGCTGAATATTGGCAGTAGCTGCATTGTGGCATCATATAAAAAGCATATTGAAAAAGCTAAGGAGAGTTTCCTACAAAATTCTACATTTGGCTGAAGAAATCACCTTACTCCTACCCATGGAGGTTCTGACAAACAGCACCTTCATTATAAACATAGGCAAGTATATGTCTGTCAAACTCACAGTTAGGGCTGTCTTCAAAGTGCAATACTCAGAGGAAGGAGTTCCTGCAACACAAGGTGTTTGATGAGAAACTCATCCAGCATACTGGACCTCATGGACAGAGCCCGCTGGTGTGTCCACCCTGTGACACAGGCAGATGGAGGCACTGAGATAGGGATGGCAGCAGGAGTGGGGATGCAACAGCAAAGGTGGCTTCTTAATAACTTTTACTTAAAGAATCTTCTTGTCAGCAGTCAAAATTTCAGGTTCATGGAGCTCATGAAAACTGCTGCAGGACTGACATAACAGTTTATTTGGCAAGCGCTAACAAATGGATGAGACATTACGAGGCTTGCTAAGGAATGCTGGCTCTCTGCATGCTCAGCAGAATGGCTAGTTTAGTGAATTTTCCCATTGATTCACCACCATACAATGATTCTGGAGAAATCTAGCAGACAGTAACCAGCTTCCCATTTCTCAGTTTAAAAGTTCTCGCTTCTGATGTGTTAATAGTCTTCATAACAAACATCTGATAATATCAAAACAACTGCAGAAATCATAGCGATTTCTCCCAATTTCATTCATAGGTGAACATGAAAAAATTAATTGGGGATTCTCAAGCCTAAGCTACAGAGAAGATAAAGACTTTTCGGCACATACAGTGACAGTAAATCTTTGTCTTATCCTTCCAGGTGGGAAAGTATTTATGGCTCTTTTTCATGCTTTTAATCAAACTGCAGACCTCTCGGATGACAGCCACTCCTCCTTTCATGAGCCTTCTTCAAGAGAGGTATGGCTTAAAGATGATATTACCTCTTAATAACCTTAATCAGGTTGCTTTTTATTATGTTTTAATTCACTATAATCCTAATAAGCCTGTGGAAATCTAGAATTAAAATTTGTTTCTTTAATGACTTATCTTTAAAACATTAGCTACACATGGCATTAAAATATTTACCAAGAAAGAAACAAATGCGTTGGTAAGACAAAGCATCACCGTATTGGATCTAGAGGTTTTATTTAGGGTGGACAAAACCAAATCCATAAGGAGATGCCCTGTTTCCTATGGCGGAGACCAAAAGTTAATAATGATTTGTCACTAGGTCTTCAAGTTACTACTTTATAGTTACTCAACAACATCTTTTTACAGCCTGTAAGATGCTCTGCTGCATACAATTAACCAGTTTGCTGCTCAGGCAAATAAGTCATACTAGAGCTCCCAATATGTGCAGCATGTCTCATTGTTCAGTATTAAAACACTGGTAAATGAGGTTGTAATTCAAGTGCAAAGTGTAAAGCATTCTGTATACTTTGTGTTAAATGCATGCTATAGGATCCCACAAGAAAAAAGACTCCGTTTTGTGTACCTTACACATCTACAGATCCAGCCACAGTCTGTTTTGCTTGGTTTTCCAGCTAAGAAAAAAATCTCAACGGTTATGGTAAAAAATACAAAAACTATCTTTTGTTCATTGGAAGGAAGGAATATGCCCAGAGTTCTGATGGTCACTATGCAATGGGAGGTTTTTTTTCCCCCACCGTAACTTGTGATATCTGGAGGTCCCTTCCAACCCCTAACATCCTGTTCAAAAATAAGTCAAGAAGTTCTTTGCAATGCAAGCAAGGTGTATAGCTTGCTACTGACCTCCTTGCTGGCACTTCATACTCATTAGTTCATAACCATCAGTCACAGAGATCAGGGGCCAGATTTAAAAGGGACTGTGAGGGAGGTTTTTTAGGTGTTGTATATCAGGTAGCACTAGCTACTATGTTCAAGAAATGTGTAGAAGTTCTTCAATATACAAGATGGGTTGCATCTCTCTTGTATACAGTTTATAATATTATTGGAACTGGATTTAGTTTATTCTAAGACTATTGTCTCCTTATTTGTACAGGATGTTTTTGTGAGATTTTGTGTGTGTTGGGCACTGTAGCTAGAGCAGCACTCCAAGTTAATAGATGAATCTTAATCACTGAGAAATTCACTGTGCTTTTTACACTCCAGACACCATTCACCAGTCTTGCTTGATTCAGACATAGTTAAAACACTCAACATCTTCTCCAATTAAATCCAAAATTCAGAAAATACCACACTTCAAGAAACAAAGATGCAAAAGGAAAGTAAAAGGAAGAAACAAGGAGTGTGAGAAAACCAGGATGGTTTTATAGCTAGATTCTATATGTTTAGAGAAAAAAATAAGTACATGTAATATTCTATTTGTCACCGTCCTCTCAAGAAGTGGCTATTGTCAGAGACAGGAAATTGAGCCAGATGAACTCTAATCTAATACATTTCTCCTGTAATCCTATTTCCATGGAGATCTGTTATTATACTGAAGGCAGCAGAACTAACAGATTCTGTTATTTGATAATTGTGAATCTGTTTTTGAGGATCTAACTTCCTCAGATAACAGGCCAAATTGTGTCTATAGGTCTTCTGAGTCAATGTAAGACATAAATGTATCATTAGGGAAGACCTGCAGGCTTATGACCACATGCTTCCTACAAGTTAGTCTGTTTTGTGCATTTCTGTTTATCTGGCTGGAAATGAGTTATACTTTTGAGGAATCTTAGTTCACAAGAACCCATGTTTAAAACAATGCATTTTTATAATGACCAGTAGTGCTAATTATTTTTCTGAATTGCAATTGTTTCCTAAGACAACTTATAGACCAATTGAAAAGACATCAGGGGAAATAAATAAATCTCCAATCCCAAAACTTCATGGGCATTTTCTTGTAACATTACTATCTGCTGTTGCTGTGAACAAAATTTTTGAGTTTGCATGGTCAGCATACCTTTACCTCTGCACTGTTCAGGTTTCAAAAGACAGGCTTCTGCTGCTTCTACCTGATCACATACACTAAGGCAGGAACCTCTGATAAAACTTGGCCATGTATGAGCATGACAAAATAATGCGGGCTGACACTCAGGCAGGTGAGCATCACAGCTGCCTTGAAGAAAATGGAGCTCCACTGTGTCACTGGTGCCATGGTCTAGTCTTGAGGTCTGTGGTAACGGGTTGGACTTGATGATCTTTCAGGTCTCTTCCAACCTTGGTGATACTGTGGTACTGTGATACTCTCCTCTGGACCTTAAAACTTAGTGGAAGCAGTTTTCATTTACTTATGTTCTCTTCCTGATGTTGATTGCAGCAGTTAAAAAACAGTGAATGTTGTTAAACATACATCAGTAACTGAAGCAGCGAGAGCTAAATAGGAGGATACTTTTGAACAGTTAATGACTGGCCAGAGGAGAGAACTGGAGTCTTTAACATAGTCAGTCATTAAATGTGAAGCAATACCCTTGGTTTTACTTGCTACTGCCAATTGCATCTTTCTTGCTTCTGTTTTCACCATCAGTTTTCTGCACTCTGTTGATGTGAATTTGATTTTCTTTTCTGAGGTACCTCCCTATTTTCAGCCTTTAATAATCGGCACAGAAAATCTCCATTCACAACAGCCTATGAGGTATCCAATAAATCATGCTCAGATTGATGATTAAATGAGGATTACTATTAAATACTAAAATGAAACCTTCATTCACATTTTAGCTATCAGATGACAAAGCTACACAGATCAGTGATTATGGTGGAAAAGTTTTATAGGGAGCGTCACAATTCCCAGTGCTGTCCCTGAGTGCATTTTGCATTAGAACCTGTGATTTAGCTGAAAAACATATAAAATCACACACAGCCAGACAGATCCCTCCTGGCTACACATCTGAGAAGGCTCAGGAGCATAAGGTCAACACACAGCAACTTACACTCACAAAATGAGCCCAGAACCACCTGTTTCAGATGTTAGTATGCAAAGATTTTCAAGGTTTGGAGCTTTTGAGCAAACCACACCACTCTTCAGGGATCTGTTCTCTCTCTTCCTTCCCCTCCCTCCTTTCCTTCTACCAACCATGCACAGAAAAGCAATGAAAGTTAAAGAACAGCAAACTACTTCATGGAAGTATGTTTTAAGTAAAGTAGCTGTTTATCTTATTCAAGGAGCTTAATCCTGAAGTGGTTCAGCCATAAAAAGCAGTCATTTGAGACCAGAGTAATCTCTGGTGTTACTATGGACTGTCTTGTTACTAACAGTTACCTGGTTTCAGTGATTTTTCTTTTCTTTCATTCAATTTTTCTGAGTATCACAGCTTAGTTCATACTTGAAAACATTCATAGTGCATCATTTACACTGACTGTGCATTAAAAAGGTTCTATTTGCATTTCATGCAAAATCTAGAGCTTATTAATGATTTTTATACTCACATAAATGGCCATTACTGCTCTTACTTTCTTATTAGGTCCTTTGCTATGCATTTTCAACTATGACTTAGAACTATACCAGAACATTTGCATGCAGATGAATCAGTATGTTAGTTATTAATGCATTTATTCTTTTCCACAACCACAAGCCTTTCTTATTTTTGAAGTCCACCTCTTTAAATTAGGCTCAAAAGAAAGGTTTGTTGGCAGACTGTAATTGGTTAAAACTACATAAAGAGACCAGAGGAAGCAAGCAATAGCAATCCATGAGTATTTCTTGAGAATGTCAATGAAACACAAACATTTAAAGTTTGGGAAAGAACAGTCTTATGTTTCATTTCCTAGTTGAAAGCTGAACATTTCTTGATTTCTTGTAGGATCAATGGGGAAGAGGTGAGATTTTTTTTTTTTTTGGGAAGACATTCTAGCTGATCTTTAATTACAGGCTTGGAAGAGCTGCTTACAGTAAGGCAGGCAATGGTATGAGACAATTCTCAACATGCTTTGGGTGTTACACTGCCTGGGAATTCCCTTCCTTAAGTTCATAACTGAGGCATTACATAAAGACAACAAAACTAAACAAAACCCCTCAATATTGATCAAACAAAACAAAATTAAAGTCTTTAAAACTAAATAAACTATGCAATCACCAGAGTTGGAGAGTTCAGTAGCAGAAGCTCTTGTCTCCCAAGGGCAAAAGCCATCAGGAGAGAAAAATGCTATTTCTTTAGAAGGCCAAAGCAGTGGGAGCAGATACAGTGTTCAATTACTGATGCCATTCACTTTTACTTTAGTTCAGAGTGACAGTGATTACTGATGAAGAAATCACTGAACTTCACAGCTGAAAACAGACCACAGATATTTTAATAACTATTTTGGTCTTCAAAAATATTTTTTTTTTTAGTAAACAGCTTGCATTCCTTCATTAACTATTGTCCTTTTTGCTGTAAAGGGATTCTGAGTTCCCCCTCGACTGAACAACAATAATGGCAACATAGAAGGAGAAGATGTAGCAGAACCTTTCAGTCACTTTGAGGGGGAAGCAATCTGTCAAGCAGGAAGATCTAGGACAAGGGAGACGGACAAAATCATTTTAGGACATCTAAATACTCCTGAAGAATAACTTTCCTCAGATGTCACTGAAGGTTATATTAGCTTATTGGTATTCATTGGCAAAATAACTTAAAAAGTAAATTTCTTTGACTATAATCACATGAAGGAACTGTCTGGAGCCATTGCGTATGCAGTTTCAGAAACCTGATGGTGTGTCTATCACTTATGAGGACAACAAGTACTCTCTTGCTTATGAGCCCTCCCTGTCAAGTGCCAGTCATATCAGTAACTTCACTTAGCCTGCTTTCATTTTGAGACTGAGTATCTCTGTTTTAACCATGTCTGTAAGGCACAGGAAGAGTCAGAACTTCCTTGTGGTAGGTGCTTTTCACAGAGATCACTCCCCACTGCCTCCATGAAAGGAGCTTATGTGTGGTATGAGTAGGTCCACCTCCAGCTCATGGCTTCTGTCCTTCCACTGACCCCTGGCTCCGGTGCTCCTTCTTCCCTATTCTGTTCTTGACCTCTTTTCACAATTGCCCAACTTCCTCTGTGGATGGTCGCTCCGCTGTTCTCTCACCTAATACAGATTTTGATTTGTCACTGAGGAAAAAAAAAAAAAAAGATCCAAAGAAAGAAGACTAACTGTGAAGTCTGCATTTATGCTTCCTGAACAGAAACTCTGCCTGCATGACAATCAAATAGGAAGGGGAATAAAACATGGTGATTTTGAGACCAGAGTTTCCCTGATTCCCTAAGAAGCCCAGAAGTCAAAAAGTCACTGTCAGCTCCCTTTTTCTGTGTTTCAGCCTTATTTTTGGCACAGGTTAGAGCTTTGTGCCACTACTCTGGGCTCTTATTCTGGCTTTCCTAGAGTGGGAAGCATATGGGAATGAATGCTTAAGAGTTTGCAGTGCTGAGGTGGTGAATACTATTATAATGTTGAGCAATCGTGAAAGTGCTCCCAGCTTCTTCCTAAGGATGTCCCCAAACCTCCTTATGATCTGCCTAGGCTATTCTCAGCAAAGCCCTGCAAGACTCTAGGTTTTCTTCCAGGAAATTCACAGGGTGTTATAAGAGGGCAGTGCTCTGTGTGACTAAGTAGAGTCAAAGAGAGATGGTCCAATTACAAACACAATGTGAGCTGAAGTTGGAGGCAGCAGTGCCCCCCTTAAACCATGACGGTGCTTCTGTATCACTACAGATACATTATCTTATTTACAGAATTACAAACTAATGATAGGGTATGAAAATGCAAAGCATTGTGCTAACCTGGAGTTTCTCAGTTTCCTCCTTTGGCACATTTGTCTCATAATTAAGGGATAGTTATTGTCTGTGAATAACAAACACTTTGAGCTTGAATTAATTCAAATATTTCTCTCCTATCTCGTTTGGTAAAATAATAGAGATATTCCAAGCTATCTCCTTTTGCCCATTAATGCTGTGTATATAAATAAGCCAGGTTATCTTTTCCTTGTGAGAAATGTTTTATCTAATAGGCTCTTGTCTAGAGGTTTAGTACTCTACCACTCTAAATTAGGACACTTTATCTTAAGGCTTCATAATCTTACGAGACTATAATTGGAAAGTTTATAAAAAAAATTCCTGCTTTGTAAGCTTGGCAGCTGAGATAGAAAGAGGGAATGAGAAGGGCTACAGCAGAATTACACCATCACTGCTAGCCTGACTCCGCTTGACAGAGCCGTTTAATATTTTGACAAGACAAAATATAAAGCAGCATTTTATTCTGTAGAGACTTCACTAGACACAAGCATGGAAGTGCTTGTGATCAATAAAGTTTGCGGTGGAGAGTGATTTATTTACAGCAGGGTATTATGTAGAGAAAGAGCTGTGATATTTCCACGGGCTTTGACGGCATAATGGGCCCCTCTCAATCCTTACATGGAAGGGTTAGATTGTCATGGTTGCTCAGGCAGTATTCAAAACGTTATCTGATCAGCCTTAAAGACTTCAGAACGAGACAGATGATTAGTTACCCTAAACGATCCTCATCATGCAGAAATTGATGATTTAATATAGTCAATGACAGACGATTCCATTTGTACTAGATAAAGTGTCTGCGGTTTGTATCAATCATAATAGAGTTATTATTGAGCATAAAAGAAAAGCATGTTTAATATCATTAATTCCAGATATGTCGCTTTCCACATCTGGCATTCATCCATAGAGCAGAACCACTCCAGGCTATCATTCCTGCCTGTGTGCTGGTGACTCCAGTGTTTTTTGTAATTTCAAAATGTTTTTCAGCACCTCCAGCTAGGTGCAATAACAGTTTACAGATTACCTATGTCATCACATTTTGACAAACTTCTCAATCTGATGTGACCTTCATCTTTAGCCATCTGCTTGCCTTTGTTTCTGCTTTTTTTTTTTTTTTTTTTTTTTTTTTTGAACCTCTGCAGCTTAAAGCTGTAGTGGTTTGTTCCATATTCTTCTAGGTCAACATTTCACCTGCGTAAATCCAGAAACTGGATTTACAGGCTGAAGTGTACATAGAGTAAAGTGGCTTTACTTGGCACCAGACAAAGGTCCAAGATATATGTTTTCATCATGTACATCACAAGCTTTTTAATTGTGAACAGTTATCAACAACCTCCACACAAAAAATCACTATTCACAAAATATCCTTTGTAAAACCAGTCCTTCTGCAGGGACTGTCCTTTTTGAATTCCTAGAAAATGTGGGGCCAAAATTGGGCAGAACCCAAATTTTCCCATAACTGAATCATAAATACTTATAAGTGATTGAGCAGAAACCATGCTAAAAACGCATCTCAGAGTGTTGCATGTGCAACTGGTTACTTAGGCCATGGAACACCAGTACTCACCAGAGAATACAAATACACATGCCACTGGTCTCCAGGAGGGAGACTAAATTCCCAGGGAAGTGCTGCATCTCGTGCAGATTTTTTCTCCCCATTTTCCTGAATCCCAGCTAAAGCAGGGAATGAGTTACTGATGGGATTTTGTTTCTCTGCTCCTTCAGATGGATGATTGCATGGTTTTAAGTGATAAATGATCACAGAAATAAAACTAAAAGGTTATAAAAGAGTGCACGCAAGATTATTTTTAAACACCGAGTCCAAAATTTCTTGCTATATTATTCAAATCAGAAAATTGGCAAGGCCTTCTTTTACATGTAGTCATAGGGACCTCCTCATCTTTTTTTGTTGCTTGCATGGGTGTTTTACACTAGTGGGGAGAACAGCCCAAATGAGCTGGCTACCTGCCAGTTCAAACAGCAGGATGTTTATAGATGCTGGGAGCTTTATTTATTTTGCGTTTTATTTTGAAGGAGGAGTAAAGAAGGCTAATAGCATTTCAGGGGCAAAGAGCGCATTGTTGTCCTGCACTTGAGGCTCTGCTGTCAACCAAGAATTGCAACATCTCCTATACCGTAGAGTTCAATTTAAAGATCAAATCCACTATTACCTCCTCCTCTCCTACTGTCACTCCTCCAAAGTAAAGGACAAGAAAACTAAATCACATGAGTAACTACTGCTGTATATACAAGTATTGTAACTAGGGGAGGGAAGGAAATGGTAACTACTGAGTAGATCCCAGTTAATTTTGTGCAAAACAAGAAGTGAAAAGTTAGACATAGCCCTGAATTGACCTCAAGGCCCAGATAAAGCAATTATCATGATCATTTAATAATAGCAAAGATCCTGACCTTCCTACTTTATTTTTATTGAGCCTATACCTAATGATATGTTTCCTTCGGTAGCAAAGCCATTTTTTCTGGCAGAGAAGAGCTTGTCATTGCTAACTCCCAGATGCTGAGTCCTCCTCCTTCAAGTCCTGCCTATTTTATTTCTGCAAATTATAGTCCATGAAATCAAGCTGGTAAAAGGGTCCAGTGATACCACTAAACCACTCAGTCCTTTTTCCTGGCTCATTTTGGTGACCTAGTTTGCAGAGCAGACCTTCAAGCTGTTTCTTCAGAGTCGCTAAGGGAGCAATGAGCTGCCATGTTGGGGTGAGAATAAGCAGCCAAGGGAAGTGGAGAATGTCCTAGAAAGATGTTGCTGGCAGACAACATGCTCCAGAAGTTTAGCCATCAGCACTATCACATCTCAGGGACATTAGAAAAAGACCTCCAGCCTCAGATGAGATTGTTTTAACATCTAGAGCAGAAGTCATCTCTGGGAAACTGCCACTAGTAGCTGACTTCAACATGATTGACCTTTGTGGCTTCTGTTTCTACAGAGGTGAAATGGTTGCAGTTTTGGTCAACCAATTGAAAAAAAAGTGAAATATATCAAGGAGGATACAAGGAGCAGTCATTATCTTATTTTGGTAACTATTTTTTACATTAAAAATGCTTTGATTGTGAAAACAAGATGAAAAGTATTCAATACAGGAAGCTATAAATATAAAATATAGATGATGAATATATGATATGGCTTAAAGCAGTAGTGATCCATCATCACAATAACTCAAGTTCACTAGACAGCTGAAACTGTCAAAGCAGAGTAACTGGTGGCTGCTTTCAGCATCATTAAAGTTTTAACACAATTATTTCTCTCTGCACGTGAGATGCTGTTTGTGTGCACACACATGTACACAAGGGTGGTAATGGTAGTAACTACTAAAAATAGAGACAATGCTTTCAGTTCTTCAGGCTAGCCTTGACAGAAAAGAAAACACTACTTTCTTCTAAATGTGCTTATTGGAAATTACCATCATCTCAAAGGACACCTACCTTTGGGCTTGGAATTCTAGCATGCCTCATGGTGGAAGATGTCCAGTCTGACAGGTTTCAAATTATGGTAGCATGCTCTCACATCTTCTCTAAGAATAATCTCATGGAAAATTCTCTGAAGGAAAAAAAATGAACTTCCCTGAAAGGAAAAGGATATTCAAATTATTCTTCAGCATATAAAAACTTCCTGTAAAGGTAAATGGCTGTTGGTTAAAAAAAATTAAAAAAAAAAAAAATTCAACTCTGAAGGAAGATTTAGGACAGGATACAGGAATGATATACCTTGAATCACAGCAGTCAGTTTACAGGTTAAGACTTTTAAAGATGAGTGAATTACTATCTGAATAAGATTCGTAGTCTTGGAAATTAAAAGGTTCTGAAAAAGCTCATGAAATCAAAAATATTAGAGGGTACTGACAGTGCCACATAAAATGCAGGAGGTAAAATTGTCTGTATTGTTAGGAGGTAAGAAAAGAGTAATGACTGCTTTAAGTGGGCAAGATGTAGAAAACGAGCTGTAATATGAGCTGGCCAACAAGAGGTACAGGCACTGATCACTCTGTCCTTTGAGATGCATACCAGATTGGTGTACTCCACTCTCAGCTGGTCATATCCTGGTCACCAGGAGATGCAGGTCTTTGTCACTGGAAAGAGCACAGATATACAGTCTCCTTCACCACTGGTTCCTATTCAAAGCATAATAGTAGCTGCGAGGGCAACACATACCACTGTCTGAAATCACAGCTGGTCCCCAGGACCCAAGTAATTACTATTGAGCTTTGATTTTCATTTGATTTCCTGTCCCCTCACTTTGCATTGTATTCCTTGACCCCTTAAGGAGTTCTGCATCACTCTGATTTTTCTGATGAATGCTAGATTTCTATACTACCTCAGTATTTCCAAGTGCCCCCTCAGAGTTTTGGACACAAATGCCTAAATGTAGAGCAGCAGATACCTTCTAGGGATAGGCTTGCTTTGGGTTCAGTGAAACACCAGGGAACAGCAGGCAGTCACACTAGACACAGTTCCATTTTCTGCACGTGGGTCCTAGTGAGACTGGTGATTATATTCGATAGCACAGTTCAGCATTAGCTCTATTGCGATGTGTGCTGAGTGGTTTCCTTACTGCCTGCAGGAAAATTTGTTCAAATGGAAACGAAATAATTATAAACTATAAATAAGAGATAATAATTATAATAGTAACAAGAAGAAGAACTGTAATATGATATTGGTGGAAACTGAGAAATACAAAGAAAGCACATGACAGCTTTAGGCCGTGTTGGCACCAGCAGGAAAGCCTCTCCTGTAGACATCCAGGTAGGCTGTGCAGCCCTATGCCCTGATAAAGCTGGGTTCCTTATCCTCTCAGAGCCTAGCCTCCCCCTTACCCAGTTTTGCTAAAGACATGCTTTTTCACAGCTGTGATTTGCATCTCCTTGTCCAACAACAGGATTTTCCTGCAAGAATCAATTTCTTTTCTGGTTCAGACCTGCCTCCAAAATCTCAAGATATTTGGTTAAAGCAACATTTAAGCCACTTTCCTTCAGCAAACATGACACTGAACACAATAGCAGAGGAACTGAGAGAAGGCCATATGTAGACAGGCAAGAAAATCAGACTCAAGAGCCAGTGTTTTGTGGAGCCACTTAAAAGTCGAGATATGTATTTTATTGCTCACCTTTCAAGGAAACGCATGTCTTTTGTGTCCACTGTAGGGTCACAAGGAAACATGACACTTTGGAGACAGGAAAGAAAGAGAAAACAGATTATAACATACCTTGCCGCTGTCCCGAGTAATTCTTCCTTTTTTCCATTTAATGAATTAGCTCCTTGTGCAAGAATTCAGCTCAAGTCTTAAAACACAGTGAATTACTATTCTAATTTAGCAGTGTCAGCTTTGTTTCAACCCACTGTTAATCACTTAGCTTTGTATGTTTTACAAAACTCAGACAGATGTTTATAAATGTATTATGAAGCATGGTGGGGTACATCTTGCATACTTATAGGTGTTTCGATAAACCCATAGTTGTTCACAGTCATCTATAAGAAACTGCGCCTAAGCTCAAATCCATCTTGTGATTAACACCATGCAGCTACTTTCTTCCTTTTTCCTTTTTCATTGTCTTTTTTTCTTTTTTTTTTTTAAATACAGGTCATACATTCAGTTAAAATTCTGTCAAAATCATGCAGTTGATCTAATTAGTAACAAAAGTAATTACTCTGATTTCTAGTTTGCTATAATTAAACTGCAACAGACCTTACATACTTTAAAATATAAGGGTATGGCATTGCATCTCCAGCGAGCGCCAACTCAAGTCTATGCAGTCTCTCTAGAGCTTCACCATATTATCACCACTTTGTCTTAATAAAAATTTATGTTTTAACTCTCGCGAGTTTTTTGCATTAATTTTCCTTTTCTTAACTTTATGTTTAGTATCTCAGTGTGACTGGAGGAAAATTGACCTGCAGTATCATGCAAGGCGGAGGTGCTCTTCACCTCATCACTTAGCTTTGCACAACTTTCCTAAGTTCAGGGGTTTTTTTCTCATGTATTTCCCTCTTAGCAATTCCTTGTTTGCTTCCTCCGGGAGAGTTCAGATTGTATGTTTTCCACTACTAGATATCTTACTCTTCCCTACCAATATGAAGATTTCTGACAGCTTTTTTTCTCTTTTAGGAGATAAAGACACAGGATCATCCTCCTCTGGCTCTCTCTCACTGGCTGCTCATTAACAGAACGGTCTCAGAAAGAGGATTACAGGGAATAAATCTTCTGATGGGCAGTGAAGATGGGAAAAGAAATAGAGGTGCAAGTGTGCAAGATGGACATGAATAATGCTGTTGGTAATACACATTTGCTTGACCATTCAAGCTTTCCAGAAACCTTTGAAAAGTGTGGGTTTGTAATGCAGTGAACCTCAGAAAAGCTTTCTTGCATGATCTGACTGTCATTCCCAATATGTGGAATATCACCTGTAGTGGAAACAGTTTGCAGAGAATCTGCACATATTGAGAAAATGTAAACAAATCTGATTCAACTCAGAGCCTGAATACTTGTCTGGGAGACTCTTCTTGTCTGGAAGATACTTCCTTTTACAATCCCTGGTTTTTTCCAGTATACTGTGTCTTACAGAGATCCGTTAAAGCAAATCCTACTAGAAGGGTTCATTTGCCTTTCCTGTATTGTCCTGGGTACCTGTGCAGTCCAGTTTCCTGTGGGATGAGCTTGTCACCATGTCTCTGGACGGAATTCTACACACTCTCCTAAAATCGCAATTTAGAATTCAGACCTTGTATCCTAGGATGCCTTTAAGTCAATGTGGTGCATACACACACACACACACACACACACACAAAAGCTTAATAAAACCACAGTGGTCTAATTCTAAGTATCAGTCATATTTTCCCTTCATATGATCAGATCTTTTTCACCTAAAAGTGCACTAAAATATGTATTAAGTAAATGCCGTGAAAAATCAAAACACCTTTGATCAAACCTGTTGTAAATGAAACCAGAGAAAATGAATCTTAACAACCCATATAATATAAACAGATAACAAAGTACAAATGAGTGTATTTGCTGCCACCACACTTTGCAGCATGCACATGTGTACACCTACCGCATAGTAATATACGTTACTGAATAATAAATCACACTTTAATCCAAGTAACCCAAAGCATTTTACAAACACTAATTAAAACTTGAAATATCTCTCTGAGGTACTTAAATAACAATGTACATAATTTGTAGGTGGGAAAAGTGAGCCAAGGGAAGGTTAAATTAACTCGCTCAGGAAGAAAGGAGGAATCAGTGAAAAATCAGGAAGATGATGCAAGCCTATACCCAACTCCCCTATAAAAATTAGGGGAATCTGTCCTTCTTGAATCTATAGAATATGAGTGCTTTTGTAACTCTAAAAAGGTTTTCTGGAAGACTACTTGTCAGAGTTTAAGTAGCATGAATTTTAAGTATCTGATTTTAAGCTACTAAGTAGGCTTTATTGTATCACCATTTTCCAGTATCTCAAGACTCTTGATGGAAAAAAAAGCAGTCCCTGCTCATAATATAAACCACCCCTGGATGTGACAACTGGATACAACTGCTGAGTTCTCCTGAGATGACCACTAATTGGTCCTTCATGGCAGGTACCACTGCCTCCAGGAATTTGCATTGCATCACACAGAAACACAAAAATTGTAAAATAATTAGAGAACAGCTAAGGGGAGAGAATGTTGCCACAAGCAATGCTCTGGCCTCTCCTCCTGGGCTGTGTCTAGCTCTCCTCAGGCAGCAGCAGGGCAGGCAGAGACGATTGCCCTGCCAGCACAGACCCCTGGTCTCCTCCACTGCACAGTGGCATCACTGATGAGCTTGCCCATCCTCCTCACCTCCCTTCTGGGGATTAACATTTTGCCTAATTGTATCTGTACCTGTTCCTGCGAAATGGACTGAATTGCAAAACAGTAAAACTAAAGGGAGGGGGAGAAATGTATTTCCTCCCCTAGTAACAGGAGGCATTCCTCAACTCAGAGTGAGGAGATGGGGGACAGTAGGAGACATATCTCTGCATGTGGAGTGGAGGCCCCTTCAAAAGACAGTTTTCCACTAGAATTGTTCATAAAACTTGCACAGCATTGGGGGCAGCTTTGTGACATTCCTGGGGTATTTAACATTATTGATCTTTTTTGACAAATGAGTAATGTAATGCGTTCATTACCATTAATCATGTTTGTTCTAATTCGGGTAAATAAGGGGAAGTTTTGTTCATGCTCAGCTAATATCTATTTTTGTAATTATTGTCTCAAGGATCCTGTTTGATGAAATTCAATGGTGTGTTTATTTGGAAGAAAAATATTGATGCTCTTTTCATTTTAGCAACGTATTCCACAAAGGATCATCTTTCCTAGCTGCGCTATTAAAAAACAAACCACAAATATACTATTATATCTTAGGACTACATTTTTTAACTGGGTCTGCTGTTTTTGGCTTTATTAGCATGGAAGTCAACAGTTAGCTTTACAACAGTTCTGAGTGGAGAAGAATCACATTCCCATTCCCTCACTTGCCTTTGGCAGCTGGGTTGTTATTAGAAGTGATTAAAGACCCCATATGTTCCCATCACTCCAGCGATCAGCTCATGGGCTGCATACGCTGCTCCCAGAGGGTCATGCTTTTCTCAGCAGGTGTTTGCTGTGGGTGTGAGCTGAGAGGACCACATGGAGACTGGCTGTGGCATCAACTTCTGCCTGTTTTTCCACTGGGAAGGAACATGGCAGTTCACACACCCTTTCCCCAACTCAATAACATTTTCTTTCGCAGGCTTGTCAACCACCTTGAAGGGGACAAAGAAGATTGCCATTTTCCCAACACAGTCTTTCTATCCTAAAATTTCTCCTCATTATCTGCTCCAAATCTCTCCCATTAGAAGTGTCATGAGTTGGTAATTGTACTTTTCATGTTGCTGTTAGCTGGCTCCTTTGGAAATCCTTCACCTGCTTTTTTACTGCGTTTTCATATCTCCATTCAATGCTGACTTCTGGCCTGCTCCTGCTGGCTTTTAAAGATAGGTTTTGAGGTGGGCTAGAGTTTCCAGTCCTGCTGTTGCCTATCTCTCCCAGGAGCTCTTGTGTTTCTCTGCCAATACCTGCAATGCTGCAGCATGAGCAGTATTTCCTATGCCACTCTTTCTAATGTTTGCAGCCACACTATTGTTAGAAAAGACAAAGGTGATAATACTATTTTCCCTGTTATTATTTTAGTGCTCAGATGCTGTTCTGCACGCACTGCGATGACAGGCTCATCACAGAGCAATTTAAATGGACGTATAAAGCACATTTATTTCTCCTAATGAACATACCAATAATGCTCTTGCAGTGATGACTCTGTTTCCTGAAATCAACAAACCCTGAAATAATATTGACAGCACCAATTGCTTGAAACTTGGTTGAAACAGTGCATATTGAAGATACAAGAAGTCACACTAATAGGAATCCTGTAAGGCAAATGAGTCCACAGAGAGTAACAGGTATGAAAAAAGCTTACTTGTGTTTTAAAAACATGTTTTCAAGAATTTATCATATCATTTCAAAGACTGAGTAGAAGTAAATATTGAGAATTTTACAGAACAAAAAGGAACTATTACTAAAGTGTACCATTAGATACCTCAGAACTATATTTCACTTTTCACAGTAGTCTCTGTTTCCCATAATCACAATTCCTAGTCCTAACAATATTTTTTTTGTTAAAGGGTTCAAAAAAATTCTCTCTTATGCCTTTCTATTAAGAAAAAAATAAAAGTGAAATTGGCAAATGTTCTAGCCCTTTGGAGAACATGTGAAAAGAATGTTTGGTGGAAAGTGAATTTTTAAATTCATATACCCATTAATTTGAATCAGAAGTGTTCATAACTTTCCTACTTCATAGAATCTCACAGACTGGGAAAGACCTTTCAAATCGTTGAGTCCAAATGCAAACCTGACACTGCCAAGTCTCACTATACCATGCCCCTAAGCACCATGTCTTTCAAATAACTCCAGGGACAGTGACTCCACCACTTTCCCAGGCAGCCTTGACTACCATTTTGGTGAAAATTTGTTTTCCTAATACTCCAATCTAAACCTCCCTTGATGCAACTTCAAATGACAAAACAGCTGACTGCCTCATCATTAAGATTTACCCCCAGCACTCATCAACATGCTTTAAACCTGTAAGCTCTCACAATAGTAACTGGAGGTTTTAAGGGCCTCTTACTTACCATGACTGAAAGACACCTGCAGCCCAGAGCCCACAGACAAAAAAGGCATTTTAAAATTTATTTTACTCATTACTGACATAAAATCTGTTCAGTCACCAAGTTCTAGTATAAAATCCTGATTATGGTAGAATCATTTAAAAAAAATAATCCAGGGTTAAATATAACTCAGTTATCTAATATCCATGCTAGTAAGTACCATATTCTCACAGCAATTTTCTGGTAAAAAAGATTTTTAGGGCATGTGAAGAAGGTTTCCTCCATTGTCTAACCTCTCTCCACTATCTGATTTTTACACCACACAGTGGTGTAAAAGAAAATGTAAGAGAAAATGTAGCTTTCCGCTACATCTTGGGCCCTTGAGTGTCTTATGGCTGGTTCAGAGAGAAAGAAATATAAAAGTGAATTATTTCAGAGGAAAAAAAGCTAATAGATGATAGCTCTGAAATGGAACAGGTAGTCAAGAAAGAAAACTCAGGCTTCACCAAGCTTCAGATACCTCCTGTAAGATGATGTCAGGGGACTTTCGAGGATATTGCCTTGAAAATTAAGTTGCAAAGAGAATGACCAAGTAGTAAATCATAGAAAAGGTGGAAACTGAGGACAGGTATAAAAGAACTTGACATCAAATAGGAGGCTAGTAAGGAGTGATACAGAAAAACTGTCCCTGACAGCTGGACTGCCACAGAGCTGTAGACTGGAAGAGAAGTAGGCTACATAACTTCTCTCTTTTTTCTGGCTGCTATTGTAGCACAGACAACAAATTTTGCTACTCTAATTTAGCTAAGGCAAATACTGGAAATAAGAACCCCAAATCATGAAACTGCCCCTGGAAATGCCTTCATTATTGTGTCTGTTTTAACCCATAGCACTAAGGGTCGCTTTGGTCCTTAGGCACAAATGTGCATGTTTTTAAAAATAAAAATCATCTAATATGATCAGGTGGCTGGACAATAGTTTTACTTGTCCCACTTTTCAGGCATGGCAAAATAAGGAAGAAAAAAGGGGGTCATTTTCTTCCATCTATGTTATAGCCCTCTGTTAATTAACGGAGTACTGAATAACTTCAGCTAGTGTTTTTAACATCTAGGTTGCTGTACTTTCTTCATCTGATATCATCATTGACTGCTTTTTCCACTGTCATTAATATCTGCCTATGACTGTAGACAGGCAAATAATTGCTACTCATATTCCTAATCACTGCCTTACAAGATTATCCCATAGAGGCCTTAATTTTATTTGCAACAGCTTTCTGACTTTTCATAAAGTGAAGGAGCGTATAGATAGCACAAAGCTAGAGGAGGAATTGGGATATATGGTGCTTCTGTTAAAACATTCCTTGATTGTCTTAAGTTACCTTCTGTCTCCATTACAACCTTTCTAAAATAAGAAATCAAAGAGTAAGCAACTGTTCCCAGCTTTGTAGTGTTCATAGTGGGCCTCTCTGCAACTTCAGAGAAGCTGCAACATTTTAGCAACTCCTATCACTGACCTTCCCTATATTTCTCACAGTTCGCCTTGAAGTTTGTTTGCTTTGATATAAATCATTGCAACGCAGCATCGCTACGGAGCAAAATCACACTGCACAGTGTAACGGAGAAAGCTGGTAACCTGGGCTTTGGCTGATTGTTATTCTTTGCCTTGACAGAAGAAGGTATCTGGAAACTTAAAACTTCCCAGCACAGGATTATCAGGTCTGAATAGCTTATCAAATTATTATTATTTTTAAAATATTAACACACACATAACTGTGACAGGATTGCCTGAATACAAACAAATTCTCGTTGGGGGAGGGGGAATTGAAAATTTTATATATTGATGTGTTCTCTTGTTATTCTTCTTATTCTTTCTGTTTTTAATGCAGCCAAGCCAAAAGTTTCAGGGTTGTTTAGAAAGTAACTTGTAGAAATTTCTGGCATCATCTGTGTTCTTCAGTGCTTGTTTTCCTTATAGGGTGCATGGCAACTTCAACAGTTTACAGTCTGTTTATTTAGTATTCTTGAAGAAAGAAACTTCAAAAGAAGAATAGGATTATGTGTCTGGCGTGTTTTCTCCGCAGAGCACAACTCACTTTGGCATGATTGCCACTACGGCAGCCAGACTTCCAAAATCAAATCTTGCCTATATGAATTTGTAATAATGATATGCAGATTATGACAGCCTCTTTGTGAGATTTGCTTTTCCAAGCAGTCCTGTTAAAATTAAAATTCCAACCCTGATCTATTTCTGCAGGGAAATTTAAAAGAAAAGAAAATTTAAAAAATAAAAAAGAGAGAGAGAGAAAAAGATTTCTTATATGTAATGGTTTGTACGCCTTAAACTCACACCATTGATTGGCGACCTCTGAAAGCTGGAGAAAGTATTTGTCCCTTGAGTAGAAACTAGACCCTAGACTTTGTCTATTGTGACATGCTATTCAAATAGCAGATCCTTTTTTTCCCCCCCCACACAATAATTCTCAGATGTGTTACCTAGTGAAGAGAGAAAATTGGATGTATTGTGTATCATGGAAAAAAGACCTAGAGCAAAGACAGAGGATAAATGTTCAAGGAAGTAAAAAGAATCCTTTTGTTAGTTTATATTTGTGCCTATGAAGACAAACTTTAGTTTCTGAGATGTTAGAACTTCTACATAGTGCAATAATCACCAATAACTAGCACTTTCCAGTGAATTAAAAGTTACTGCAGATACTTACAATCTTGAGAAAACTTAACAATCTCTATCACAAAACTTCTGAATTGTTAGCCGGGATGTCTAGCTAGGAGGACAAGCATACCTGAAGCTTGCTGTTACCCAATAGTACATTTTGGCATATAGGTAATTGCTTCTGCATAGGACCACTATCCACCTTAAAAATCAAAAATAATGGTCCCCATTTTTGCAAATGACCAGACTTTTACCTTACACGTGCTATTGACAAAAGGTTTTGTACACTGTTGTGCAAACTGTAATAATGGGATTTCGCAGTATCTCCTAAAATAATTTTCTCTAGATAATATGCAGCTAATTGCAACTCTGCAGAAACTTCAGAACAAGATAATGTAGTTATTACTATTTATATTTCTGTCACACATATGGGTCCATGTCATAGATCAGCGAGCCATTGTGCTATATGTTATATGAGTCAAGTGAAAAGAAGACAATCTCATGAGAAAAAGCTCATGCAGTGGTCCTCCCTGCTTAACATTTTCACCAGAATTGTCATAGTAATCTGAATAGCAAAATGACCAAAAAAAAAAAAAATTAATGTCAGGTCCTGAGTCAAATTCCAAATTCCACCCTCATGAATTCTCTTTCCCTCACACACCTGAAAAATGGAAGACATGCGAAAGGAGAATCCTTAGAAAGCTTGGTAGGAGATAACCCCTTCAGCAATTGTCTGGGATCACAAATTAAAATAAGAAGTGGGAGACTCATCTTAGATGAGTACAGATTCCCACACAAATGTCACTGCCTAGATAGGTGAAAACCTTGGTTGTCTGATCAGATGCAAGCATCAAAACCCCAAGTTTTACTTGCTCCTGGGGCTGAGCTGTAGGGAACACCTACGTGTTACAAAATTGTTTTGATTTCCTCTTTCCCTTTCCCACTCTAAGGGTACTTTGCTCATTCAGGTCAGCTCTGATCCTTTTTTCTCTTATTCTCCATACTCTTTTGGCTTCTGGGCATCTTTAATATGCACAACAAGGTGTCAGTTTCATTATCAGCAATTTGTATTCAAGGATATAAAATTTGTGTAAATTCCACAGCATTGCACAAAGTTTCCATTTAACCTGAATGAAATTCAAGTGCAAATGAGGTGTTAGTCATTCATGAATAGAACCCTTAATGCGTAGACATATTTTTTTAAGGTGAATTTAGTGCTCGGCAAAAGGTGCCAAACTGGCAACACCAAAAACTGAAGTCCTCAATGATTTCTTGTAAAAGGAATGAGGAGGGAAGGCAAGCTGCACAGCTGCACTTAAGCCTGCTGATAACTAGCACTAGAGATGGAATGGTAATTCTAATATTGTGTCCCTTTAAGGCTTCATTCTCTGTAGAGGGAGTATTAGTCCCTATACAAATCTAATAAGTTTTGAGGTTATCCATTTCAGGATATGGAAAACTGAGAAATGCAGAGCTCCAAATCATTTCACTTAAGGCACTCTGTAATGAGATCTAATCAACTTAGAACACCTAGGGGTGATATTTCCCCTCCTTTCCATAGATAGGTTTTTGTTATATTCCCACGACAGTCTCCAATTTGTTTTTTTAAACAAGTGATGTCACCTCCAACTAACCAAAGTTATTGGGAGTTCTAAAAATTAATATAAGAAAAGGCTGAAACAGTACTTTCGTATTGAAAATACACAAGACTGCTTTTTAAACAAACACATAATCCTGCAATGTAAATGCCAAGTGATACTCAGCCAACAGATAGGTACTAATTAGCTACAGGAAGAAAGACCTTCACTCATTTATTGAGTGAACGTAGCAAATCCCATCCTGCAGTTTCTGACCTATACAGTGTAGACTGCAACTAACCTTAGTTCAAAGCGATTTGACATGTATGAAGAAAAAGGTTGTATACAAGAACAAGATATTTTCTATAGGTATCTTCTATATTACATACATCAGGAAAACAGAGCAAAAACATTTACAAAATATAGTGTGTTGAGGACAAAGACTGACTGCCAAGAATTGCAGAGAGGACCTTACAAGGCTTCATGAATGGTCAATAAAATAAATTACAAATAAAGACAGACTGATGCACACGGGGGAAAGTCATAGCTTCAGATATAACTAAATAGGTTCTGAGCTGACAATTGTACTTGAATAATAAGATTATATATTAGATCCAGGGCAGAAGTAGGTTGGTGCTCATTATCAAAGCAGCAGATAAACAGTTAATGAATTTTAGGAAGGAATAGAAACAAAAGAGAAGCAAACACTGTGCCTTTGAGTCAGTCTATGATTCACCCACATTTTTAATAGTTCTGCAGCTCTGGTCTCATTTCAAAAGGATATGGTCAAAACAGAAAAGGTTAATAAGGATAATGTACATTTCTACAAAGTACTGGGTATGCAAGGATGCTTCAGCTTGAAAAAGACACCCACAAATTAACAAGTCTAACCATTAGCAGGCAGAGGAGAGTGAAATGGAATTGATTTCCATGGTATCAATTGTGTTTACCAACTCTCCAAGTACAGAAATGTAGGAGGCAACAAACAAAACTCACTTCGAGAAGGGGAGTTTGAGCACTGGTAAGCAAACCAGTGGAACTCACTGCCAAAGACCGCCAGGGATGTGCAGAGGTTGCAGAGGAAGACTAGGCAAGCACATAGCAAGGACTTTGAAGTTTACTGCAAAATGCATATACAGCTCAGGAATACCCTGAGCTGAAAACTGTTGGAAGCTGAGAAGCACAAGCAGTACCAATATATTGTCTTTATTTGACTGGGTATTCACTGTCAAAAGTAGGACACTGGACTAGGTGAGTCATAACTTTACTCTCAGGACCATTTCTATGTCTTTAAGTTGCTGTCTTTATCTCAGAGCATGTAGCTACAGCTTTCCAATAACTGAGTGCAGATACCATAAAGATGTAAACTAGGTCACTTTGCTGACTGCAATATCTGTCCATTCATCCCTGTGACACTTCTTAAGTGAGCCTCAGCACTTACCCACACTGTCCCACAGAAATACAAACATCTTCATGTATATGTGTGTACTGGGATGAGTACAGGAGGGGTTATGCAGAGCTCCACCACCACAGAGCTCTAACAAGTGGTCTGACCCACTCCCATTTTACGCTCATTATTGCTCTTGTGGTTTAGCATGAACAGAGGCAGAAAACGATTTGAGCACAAACTGAAATATGGCCAAAAGACTGTAAAGAAAAGAATGTCTTCAGCAGCCTAGGTTGGCAAAACCTAGTAAAACAGCACCCCTGAGACAGTCATCCCCAGAACATCTATTTACAATCCACACAGCTTGTCAAAAGTGAAGCATTCTTGACTTTTAGCATGCATACAGACGTAGAGTGCCCCAAGTATCACTTCCAAAGTACGCAAAAATCTTCTACCTACAAAACAAATAGTCCCAAGTCTACCTTACTGCATCAAGCCATGCACTCAGAACCTTGTCACTCACCACTCATTTCACTTCGTATACTAGAAGTTTTCCATATCCAGCATAGACTCTATCTGGATCCATCGGTGACATGTTGAATGAATTCTTAAATTAATTTCCCCCTGTTCCTCTTTTAAATTTTAGGTGAGGAAGAAGTGATTCCAGCTGGTACTCAAGGCAAGAATAAAACTTAGTGTGACCATTTTGAACTCTCACCCAATTATCATAATCATACTTCCTATTTTTTAAAATAAAACTAAAAATCCATATCTAAACAAAAGCTTTATTCCTCTATCAGAAATGAAACTTTATTCATAGTTATTAACCATTATAGTAGACATACCCTTTATATAAATATCTATAAAGTAATGAGTCTTTCCTGGAATATGATGCATATTAATTAGATCCTACAGCACTTGAGGGACTTTGGTTCAATTCCCACCAGTAAGGTCAGGAAATGCATCCACAGTAGTTAGCAGCTAGTTTCAAAATCTCAGTGCACCAAGCATGATGGGATCATTCAGTGGAGCAAGTACCCCAAGGGAAGGGTAAAACAAGAGCCAGGGATATTTTCCACAGCACTGAAGTGGTACACTGCAGTGTACCACTGCAGGAGTGGTACACTGAAAGTGATGGACTTTCCTTTCAGAGCAGAAATGCTTGCCAGTACACTGTCCCTGTTGCTCACTTTCACTACAAAGAATGCAGCCTGTGAAGCAATTAATTGTATGATATGGGCTGGAAAAGCTGGGAAAATACTGTGCAGTATGTATGTGGGTTTTGTATGTATATATGGGGGGGAGACACTAATATGATATATGAGGAAGACACTAACATAGCCACACTAAAACAGCGGTGCACAGTTAAATACAGGACCATCTCCATAAACCACTGAAGCTTCTTGTGCTGAGCAGGGTAAAACAATGCCTTCTATCCACTTGAATTTTAAATTCAGATGATGATTCACTATTATGGAAAGATGGATTAAATATCTTTGTCCTTGGACTGCTAATGAACCGGGTGCTGAACACTAGAAGACTTTACACAGAATATGGAATTTCTATGGGAACAAGATTCTCTGAGCACCTCCATGCTATCAGGACAGGAGGGGTTTTTTTAATATTGTCGTGGTTTGAGGGGTTCCAGGTTATCCCAAAAACCTACGACAGATATATATTTCTGTTGTTCTATCAATTGTGGCAAAGCAAACTGATAGGAATATGCTCCGTAATCTTTGAATTCTGTTTTGTTTTCATTTTAAATTATAGCACATGCGTGGAGCAAAGATAAACTATATTTATGGTAGGTTTTGAAAAGTTTTAAGAATCACTAGCCTTTTTTTTTTCTTTTCACTTTTTGTAATGAAAGATGCAAGTCTCCTGAGGAAATCGCAGCTGCAAAGATTGGAGAGAAAAACAACTTACTAGGCTAAAATGTAAAATTATTATTTACATGGATAGGAAAATTGTCTGATAACTTTTCTCTACAAAAACAGCAGTCATAAAATTATCCCAAGCCAATGAACACTCTCAGTGTTTAATAGTACAAAAACTACACTAGAAATAACAGAATTAGGAAGATATATTTCCTCATGGGAAAACTACTCCATTACACTCTTTATAGAGATGCTACACTTTTCTCTGAAGCATCTGGTGCTGGCTGCGTTTAGAGAGAGAATACCAGGCTACCGTGACCTTTGATCTGCTCTGGCAAGGCAGTTCCTGTGCTCTTTGATTGCAAGCTGTGCTAGTACAGCATCTGAATGAATTTCGTGTTGTTTATCAACACAAGTAATTTATAGGCAAATCTTTTCCCAGAAATTAATCAGAAATTTTAGAAAAAGTAACATCAGACCTTGAGGGCAGTAAATGAGTAGTTTTTTTTAAAAGTCAGCCACACACACATTACTCAAGCCTGCATCTGTATGTGTGCACATCTCCTTGTGTGTGCTATGTAACATGCAAGTGAGAATCGGTTGCTCTGCAAGCACAGAATACTGCTAGTAAGCTCTGGGCAGCACGGAGAGCCAAATCTTGCCAAGTCATTCTCCAGGACAACAGTGGCTGTTTGACCATGTGTGTAAGGTACGTACACGTGGCACATTATACTGTCTCTTCCATTACACTTAGTGAATCTGACTTAGAGAAATAAGAATCCACACTCTGCGCAGGGAAGAGCATAACTAACATATGGCAGTTTTTTAATTCATATGCATCTTAGGTTTCTTGCTGCTGCTATCGTGAATATCTGCATGGCTCTGAAGGCAAAGGTCAAGGGCATGAGGTCCAGGATATTTTCTCCCTGGTTCTTTCAATTAGGGAAATTGGTTTGAGGAGGAGTGGAGTGATCCTGTGGGTCAACAACTGGTTGTACGGCTGGACTTGACAAGAGGGCTGTGGCTGTTACAGCCAGCCATGGGATCCTCCTGGAGGACTAAGGACTACTTGGAATAGATGGGATCCACATAATCAAATGGGCCAAAAGTATTACTACCAACAGGCAAAGGTCCATGGCACCTGATGAGATGTATCCACAAGTGCTGAAGAACCTGACCAACGTCATTGCAAGGCCACTCTTTATCATCTCTGAAAGGTCACTGTGTATTCCTGAGGACTTGAAGAAAGCAAGTGTCACTCCTATTTTTAAGACAGAAAAAGGAAACTCCAAGGAACAGCAGAGCAGATCAACCTCACCTCTACCCGAGCAAAGGTGAGGGAACAATCCTGGAAACCTCATGATCTGCAAATTGCATATAAACCAAAAATCCTCCCTTGCAGCAAAGAAGGCCAACAACATGGGCTGCATTAGGAACATTAGGCCACCAGCAACGTGGGCTGCATTAGAAGCATTGCCAGCATGTTGAGCACAGTGATCCTTCACCTCTACTCACTCCTTGTGAGAAATATCTGGAGTAGTAGGTCCAGTCTGATCTTCCCAGTATAAGTAAGATATAGACATAATGAAGCAAGTACAACAAAGAGCAAAGAGGATAATTAGGGCACAGGGCATCTTTCATACGAGGAGAGGCTGAGAGAACAGGGACTGTTCAGCCTAGAGTCGGCTTGGGAGGTCTTATCAATGTGTAGAAATACCTGGAGGGGGAAGCCATAGAGAAGAGCCAGACTCCTCTCTGTGTTTTTTTGGTGAAAGGACAAGAAACGATAAACACAAACTGAAAAACATGAAATTTCATCTAAACATAAAAAAACCCACTTTTTGTAAAGTGGTCAAACAATAGAGGTGGTTGCCCAGAGAGGTTGTAGCATCACCATCTTTGGAGATACTCAAAATCTATCTGAACATGACTCCTGGAAAGCTCATCTAGGAGACCCTGCTGGAACAGGAGGGTCAATTAGGTGATCTTCGAGATCAAGCAACCTCAGCCATTCTAGGATATTCTGAATTACAGTCCATCTGAAAAACTCCTCCCCAATACTTGTCAATTGTGCAGCGAGTTCTCCTTCTTCAGAATGTAAGGTATTTGGACCAAACTAGCACAGAAACTTTGCCATACCTTCACTCTTACCACTGCAAGCCCACATTCTTTTAAGAGTGATCCACTTTCGCTGCCAAGAAGTCAAAGGAAAGTAACTGCAGCTTGTACTTATGCACATGGATACAACTGCTCTTGATTATGCTCAGGTAGCAAATCACAAGGAAAATTTTCAATGTCCAGCAGCTAAATGTGTTAGCCAAGACATTTCCAAAGTTCTACTTTTATATACACACCAGAGAAACAAAACAACATAAAACAAACCACCATTTCTTTACTTCTGTTCTTTACCACATCTTTGTTTAACTACAGCTTTGGAATTACCACTATAAGCTTCAGCACATTTTCAAGTTATGCATACTATAGCTACACTTCTTTATCCGGGAAATTTTTTTCTTAATGAGAAAATAATCTACAAACAAGATTCTTACATTTCCCATAACCTTTTGCTGTTAAAAGGTTTGTTTAAAATTTTCTTCACCCAGTATCTGGTTATTGTTCTAATGAAATCTCTTTCTCTTCCTTACAGAGCTCTTATCTGAGATGTTAAACTTAAGCTGGAGTTATAAATATTACGTGAATTAGTAGTCAACATTGTTTGGAAGGTTTTTTTAATTGGCCTGTGGGGAGACTTGCTGTATATATTAAACAGATCATGTGTCTGAACTGCAACTAGCCCACCTTTACATTTCCTTTTGCACATAGTAAATTCAAAATGTTAATATTTTCTTAGACATATTTGTGTTTATTGTTCACATTAGGAAATGCCTGTTAGCAGTCAATGTAAATGCAGTTTACTGATTGGTCCTCAGTGATGTCATGTCAGTGTCGCAATGCTCAATAAATAGGTTTGGCTGTTCTTCTTATTTTTATTTATAAATTCTGTTTCATAACAGCAGTAAGATGCTCCAGGCCATGCACTTCTTGGGGATTATTGCACTTGTCAGGTGTTTAAAATCACTCAGTCCTCTGCCTGTGCCTTATAATACCACTGGAGGCATATAATCAAGCAGAAATGCACTGCCTGGAGTGTCTTAATGCTTTATTATGACATATCTAACTTTCAAAATAAATTATTTATTTGGAAGCTTGGAAGTGTCATAATGATATCCAATCAGTAGCTGAGAAATATATATGAAATCAGGACAAGACACCAGAAAAAGACAGAGGACAGAAAAAAAAAAAAAATGCCAGCTCATCAGTCATCCAGGCAAAACAATGTGTGTGTACCCCTAAAACAGTTATGTGTGTATACAACTAGTGGATTCATTTCTACTTGTGCATACATTTGTATTTAGCAAGTTATCATCCTGTATGCATTTATGTCTATAACTGATTATTGATATAAGCCATGGCCAGTCTGTATTGACTTAATATCCTAACTTTAAAAAATAAGTGGCCTAAATAAATGTTAATAACTTTAACCTTCTATTAAACAGAAATTTAGGACATCCTGTACTTACTCAGTTAAATCAACCCATATTTAAGAATCAGCTTCTTTATTTTGTGGAAAGGGAGGCTAGCTACATCAGTTGATGTTGCAAATTGCATTTCACATCATTATCATTACAATCGCTAAACTACACATATTATTCAAGTGAATTTTAAAAGCAAAACAGAATTTAATAGTGTCATTTAAAAAAAAAAAATCGTCAAACTAACATATCAACCATACAACAACCAGAGAAATTCAATACTCTGGAGTTTAAATTTCTAAATTAAACTCCAATTTGTAAATTATTATGTGGAAATAAGGAAGTCTACTTAGGCAATTGTGCTAAGTAACAGCGCAAACCCTGCAGGGGACCAAATTATCTTTTAGTGAGGGAATATGAAAAGTTTTTTGGAAAAGGGCCAGTTTTAGGTAGGGGGTGTTTAAAGCCTTGGGAGTTACTGTAGCAATAGAAAAGATTAATAATTTGCACATGTGAGACTCCTGGCAAGCAGGATGCAGCTGTAAAGAATTAACCCCTCCTGAGAGACATAAAAACACAGAGCAGCTGAGGAGAAAAGGGTGAGGGGAGAATGCAAAAGTATGTAGAGTACAGATGTCCTAGAAGAGAAAAAGATGTAAAGTAGGGTTGGGGAGCATACAGAGATTACATTATTATTATTTGGGGGGAAAGAGGAGGTCTTCTTGGCAAATCATGAGTATAAGGGCAAAAATTAGATACCAGCAAAGAAAAAACTAATTCTTTATTACCGCCAGTAACTATGCTAACCTAAATAAATATCTGAAAGCCCTCAACTCTTTGCTGAAAGGACACTCTCAAAGTGATCTGGCCTAAAACTAGACCAAGCTGGCTTTGTTTTGGTGTTCATGCATGCTTGCCTCTGCTCTGTGTGCTGACTCCATCACTCTTGTATGAGAGCAGAGTGCTGAAATATAGAAGATGCTTGATATGATTGGAGGGCAGGCTCTCACACACACAGAAATCGAGCAAGCAAAGCAGATCTGGGAGTGAAGCGTTGTGTGATTGTGGGTCTGTAACTGCAGAGAAACCCAGCTTCTGCTATTTGTTCTTCCTGGCTGCCTACCAGATTAATTTCTATTGTGAGGGTCCAATTTTGCAGCTGCTCAGCATGGCAGAGCCGAGCCCCTCCCCCAGCCAAATTCAATAGGACCAGCGCATGGGCAACAGCATGGCTGCACCCTAACTCAGATGATAACTCTTTTATAGTCTAGTAGAAGGCCAATGCAATCAAATTCTTAGGCTGTATTTGAAATTTGAGACCCTTCAAAAGGATAAATTAGGCCTAAGAGAGGTGAAAGATGTCATTCTTCTAGTTGCTGGTTTTGGTTTTGTTTTGTTTTTCTCTTTGGATAAACAAATTGCTGAAGAGGATGTTTGAAGTGATCATTAACAGAGAGAAACAATGGAGATGTTTATTCAGATTAACTCACAGACAGCAGCATCTTTCTCTATTAAAAGAAAGAAGTGGTCTTGAAAGTAATGCATCATTAAATGTTACATGGATTATCTAGAATCCAGACAATGGATTTTTTTCCCCCTGTTTAATAAGAAGCAGCATAAATAGATTACACTCTCAGGTTTGTTTTGTTTAGATTTAATAACAAGTCCCAATCTCTTATATGAGCTAAACCAGATTCTACTATAAAAAGAGACAACTAAAAAGAACACACTTTTAACATAATAACTAGTTCAGCCAAGTACTTTTCAAATAAGAACATCCATAAGGGGCCTTTGGAAGCCTCAAGAGAATAAGAGCAATAGGCTAAGGAGCTTAAAATGGTTCCTTGCTTTCCGTGCTTGTTCTCCAACAGAGTATACCACAACTACTCAGGTGTTTAATGGTCCCTCAGATTTCACAACTCTGTCCTCATCTTCTTCTTCTCCCACAACTCCAATCATGCATTCATGCACTTTTGACAGATTTTCCCTATTCATTTCACTCTACCTTTTCCTGTGTGGTTCCCACAGGATTTGATGCATGCTTTCCCTCACTCCTCTCCAGAACCCTTCCTGTGTGGAGCAGTCCACTGGAACACAAACTCTGGCTTTGCTGCTTTGTAGATGTCATAGTTCTACTACCTTGCTCCAGACATGTCTCTTGCCATTCAGTCTAAAATCTTGCCCTTTTAACAAGTCATAGTTCAAAAGCCATTTGCACTGCCACAAGGCAGGACGTCTGCTGAATCAGATACTACTGTACTTCTCTCACTCTCAGACATTCCTTTCTTACCCTTCTCCTGGCTAGAGAAAAGCATGCAGACAGCTAAATATCTTAATTGAGGATTGATCTGGACCAAAACTAAAAGTTGTTTAGCTAGGCACCAGAGAAAGAGAGTAAGCAGCCAGAGGTAGTGCTTTGGAAGCAGCGCTGGCTGCATTGGTGTAAAACATGCATGGAACTGCAGTGTGATGCATTCATACATAGGAAGTTTTAATCCACTACGCTAAACAATCTGTTTTCTAAGATGTTCTAGTCCACAGGGTGACTCTGTCACTCTCACCAATTAGGTGGGCACCAGCTCACACCAGTTCTGAAGCTACAATGAAGTCTATTGTTGAATCTTAAATACAGTCTTTTACCTATTATACCTTAAATATGGCCTTTTATCCCCATATATTGGCATGTAAAACTTCATCTTAATCACTGCACCTTGCCTTTCTGTGGTAGAAGCAAAAGTGACCTTTTTCTGCTTCTTTTCATTAAGAAGGACGTTGCAGAAATCCTAATTTCTCACATAAAGTTTTTCTTTCCTCTCTCTAGTAACGTCTCATTATCTGACAGAAAAAACAAAGCAATTTGTTAGTGTGGCCTTCACCTTTGTTAAGGCTAAGTCTTTCACAAGTCCATCTCCAGCCTATCAGTTCCTCCTTCAATAGCAACTTCTGTCACAGATTCCTCTTCTTTTTTTCCAAGTTACTCTCCTCTTTGGCACCAGCCAGCTGAAAATGCCATAATGCTCCCATGTTCTGCTTGCAAATGTTACCTTATCTTTCCTTGGCATCGTGTCTACCCTTTTATTCTTAATTCTATTCTGTTTTATTCCCAATTCATCAGACTTCTACCAGGTGTTCTGAAGCTTTTAAAATCTGGTAACATTTTGGCCTTAAATTTTAGAAAACTTCAACTAAAATAATTTACTTCCTTGGAACAGGTATCATTGCTTAATTTGAGTTTCCCAAATATCATGTTTGAAACTTAAAAAGCGTCCTCCTTCCTTTAGCTCAGGAATTGGTGTGCAGGTGAATTTTTGCTTAAGTTGAAGGAAGGGAGAGACCAAGATGTAGCCAACCTGCACAATGAAAATTACAGCTTTCCCCTGACACATTGGAAAGATCTTCTTCTAAGAGACTAGTTGCTGGTGTCTACTGAAGTGAGAAGATTTCCAGCTTCAGTGGTTCTTCCCAATACTAGGTAGGATTTGGCCCCACACAGGTGCTTTGTTTACAGGTCTCCCTCCAGGAGTTATAAAGAACTGCAAACCATAAGGGGTCTCACCAAACAGTGGTGACAGCTTCCTCTAGCCTGACTGAAGAAGCCCAAATTTCCAGCCCAAATGCTACAAATGGACTTGTGCAAAAATCCCTTGCTTTTCATAGTCCCTCATGTAAGATCAGCAAACCAGAACTAACATTCTTTGTTTTTAGAGGTCTCAGAAGTTTGTCCAGAAATTCTTCTGGGAGAAGCTTGAGGAAGTACTTCTGGCATCCCACTGCAATGAAGATTTATACTGCATACCTGCAGTGGTCTCCTCAAAACCATTTCTGGTGCTCTAGTTAGAACACTGGGAGGAATCTTTGTGTATCTCAAATATTTAGTACCTTCTTAGGGATGTTTGTCATGTTGAAGGACCTACCTAACTGTCTGGGAAGCCTCCTTCTATTCATGACGATGGCAAATAGAAAATCACTGTCTGGGATCCTTTCTTCTAGAGACCCAGCAGGCCACATGCCAAAGGGCCCAGCGAAGTTAGGCTGGCCTTGGGTTGCAAAAGAAGAAGCAGGGGACGATGCAGGCTCTGCTGGTTGTACGCAAGTGACCAAGTTATTGAAAAGAAATAGTTCCTGGAGCAGGTAAAGGATGCTGCAAAGGTTAGGCAATGAGACATTTTCTCCTCCCAGGTGAGGAGTAATGTGGCATTCTCAGTATTGTGATTTTTTCATTTTACTTCAGGGGCTGAGGTCAGTACAGACAGAAATATCTATCTAGTAATTACTAACAGATAGCTGCTCTAAATAAATACTAAGCCAATTCTTCATTTAGTGAATTTAAATAAAACCCACAGCTAGCATCTGCAGTGATACCAATGAAGTAGTTAACTCAGTAACCCAGCGTGTGCTCCTATCCTCCAACAACCAAAGGCTTCCTAAATCAAAAATTTCTAAACTTCTATGGTTATTTTTTTTCCCTATTAATTTCTCTAATCATCTTTAAATCCTTTGTATATTTTGGCCTCTGTACATTTCATAGCAATGAGTTGTAACGCCATAGCTTTTGTAAGAGTGGAATTTTCTATGCTTTGCATGTTTTAACCCTGTGCCCTAGCCATGTCCTTGTGTGCACCCTGATTCTTGTACTGGGAACAAACCCTAGTTTATGCCTCTCCTGGACAAATTTACTGAATTTCTTGTGATGAAGTACATTTGACAAGCTTCAAATGAATTGTAAACATTTTTCAGAACTCTCTTGATTTTTCAGCATTATGTTAAAGTCACAAAAATTGTAACTGAACACACTGGTCTTTACTTTTAGGTTTTATTTGCATCTCAGTTTCCTGGTGGTGTCAGAAGGGGATGTGTAGATACTGCAGACAGAATTCCTGGCACATATTAACTGCTAACAAGTTATAGAATTTCTTTATCCACACTTTAACTCTTAAAGTAGATAGATATGCTGTATATATATGTGTGTCAATGTGTACAACCTGTGTAGCTCCTAATATTATATTGACATCGAGGGTACCATTGCAGAGACTCAGGTTTCCGCAATTAACACCAAAATCTCTTTACAATGTGAATACCATAGGTATTACATGTTTATAGGAGAAAAAAAGCTGTTTAGGTAACCATGAATTTCAAACAATTTGTGCCAGAAGACATAATGACATGACATGAGAGCCACCATGGCTGTAGGGAAAAAAGTGCCTTTTTTTTCTGCACAGTGTTCACCCAAACCATTCAGATCTGACAATGATGCCAAATTAAAACTCTACATGTAGATAAATGTTTAGGATTTTTATGTTCCAGACATTTACAGCAACATATTCTAAAATCTGTGCATGTTCATACCAAAAGATTGATATAATTTTCATAAATGTGCCCCACCTTATCCATTTACAGAATTGGGACCCAAACCACTATATTTCATTATCAGACTGTCCAGTGGAAAACTGCAAATTAAGTATCTTTAAAATTGCTCAGTCAGGTAGTATAAAGGTGCTATGCTTGCAAAGGTTTCCAGATAGACATTTTAATTGCATTATGTTGTGACTAAGAAATGAGGCTGGTCCTGCAGTGAATATATTATGTAAATAGAAACCATTCAACAGAAAATTATAAAAATTAATGGAAATCAAGAAATCTTTTAATTTGCACCTAGGAACAGCCCCTTTCACAACTATGTAATAAAAGATTAGGTTTTAAAAGTGTAAAAGTAACAAAACCACTTGGAAAACAAGTCAAGGGGGGGAAAAATGGAAGGAACAACTGAACACCGTCTGGAAGATTAAACCAGGCCATACACTAAAGATAAGTGAGTGAAGAGATACTGTCTAAGCAAAGCTGAATACAAGCATATGCTGAAGTATTTCCTGGAACAGAGTCTGAAGGCCCTAACACTTATCAGTTTGCAATTCTAATTTATTTTAAGTAATTTCTGAATAAAATCTGCCTGGATATTTCCAGAATATAAACAACAAAAAAGTAGAAAACAAAAGTCAGTTTCTGTGAATGCAAATAAGGAATTAATAGCAATATGAGGCCCAGAGTGTAATTTAATGAACAGTAATTAGTTTCTATTGATATGCATTTTTTAATAAAAGCTGTAGTGGTTGTTTGTTGAAAGAGAGATACTTTATGCTTCATATCTGAAATCCATTTCCTGCCACTGCATTTTCTGTCTGTAACATTGTGGGAAATGTCCTGTGAAACATCTTCTCTATTTAAATCCTGATAAAATTCCTGACTACGTCAAATGTAATAAGTTTTAGACAAACGACTGTCATCTCCTTGAACTGGGGAGTTTGAAGAAAGCACAGCAAGTCTGTTTATTTGCATTAAACACGTGCATCAGTGTAGTTTGTGTGAGGAGCTCTACTACAGAAATTTTACAGCCACTACAGAGATTTGTTTTCTATGTCATGTTAAAAGGCTATAAACTTTGGTGATGTCTGTCTTACTCAATTTAATTCGTTCTAACTGTACTACAAAGGGTTCTTTTGACTAAGTAACTTCTTCAAGTCACTCTTTTCAAAAGATGTATGGAAGAAAGCCCTCTCATGGTTATTAATAATGTAGCTAGCATGGAGAAATTCTCAGAGTAGGAAAGGAAAATTTTCTTTAAGCCCACAGAGACAGAACTTAATTTTACAGTGGTTGGTAGTACTTAGTTTCATTTTCTTAAATGTTCTAGCCATTGAATAAAGAAATGATTTGAAAAGGAAATAGCATCTACAGTATTTGAACTTGCCTTTAGCATAAAATGTTTTAATGTTTTGAGTCTATCTTTGACAACTGAAACAGACTTTACTGAATACTGGTAAGAGTTCACTTTGTAATAGAAGAGTAGTCACTCACTGTGATCACTGTGTCTTTTTAGTATGCAGCCCAGAGGATTCGGAAAAAGATTACATTTACAATAATTAACATATATGTAAATGGAGATCATGGCTATGAATGATAAATTTTCATAGCAATTTAAACCTTGTTCAAATTAATCAACCATACAGACACTTGATTAATGAAAGGCAGCGTCACTTTAAAATGCAACACGTTAATATATATTACTGTTATCGCTGATCAAAGAATCTTTAAACATAAACCAATTAAAACAAAGTTCAATCTACATTTTTTACTGGTTTAATTCCTGCTGAATTATAAGAGTACTATAAAAAAATATGTATTTTATTCTCCTTCATATCTGTTTACTAAACTGTAATACGGAATCACAGAAGTAATTCTGCCACTTTGTTAATATGATTGGATCTGAAAACGACCAGATTAGTTTTGCAGTCTAAACATACACATAATGGCTGATTGCAAAGTGGGCAAAATGCATCCAATTTCATTCTTCACTTGTAAAACCAGCAACTTGCATCTCATCTCTCGTATTTTCAATTCAATCACCAACAGACCAGTCACATGGGAGGTCTGGGTGACTAATAGTACAGGAACTGTTTAGAAAGACTGCCTTCATGACACCTTCCCAACACCTATCTTCTAAGAATAGCAAAGCTGGAGAGTTTTATGCCAATGCTAGACTTCTACAGAGGTCATCTCAAGTATCTAAATAGGTATTGCTTATTTCCATTCTTGTCTTCTATAACAAGGTGTACACTGTCATACAACTCTGCTTCAATTCACTGGACATTTTTAAGTGTGTTTTTCATAGATATATTTATACAGAAGATTCTTTTAAAAACTATTAAAAGAGTCACTAACTTCCAAACTTCCAAACTGTACCCCCAAACTCACTTTACCTCATGGTCAGGAAATCATAATAAAAATAAATAGCACATTTCAGAATTGTAGCCTTAATGAAGACTTAGGTGCTATGAAGGCTTGCCACACAGAATTATTATTCAGGTCAGAAAGGACCTCCAACATCATCAAGTTCAGCCATTTCACCACTCCTCCAAGTCTGTCACTACACCATGTCCCCAAACACCAGATCTATATGTCTTTTAAACACATCCAGAGATGGTGACTCAACCACCTCCCTGGGCAGCCTGTTCCAGTGCCTGACAACCCTTTCTGTGAAAAAAAATTTCCCTAATGTCCAGTCTAAACCTCCCCTGGTGCAGCTTGAGGCCATTCCCTCTTGTTCTACCATTAGTTACTTGCGAGAAGAGACCAGTACCTACCTCTCTACAACCTCCTTTCAGGTGGTTGTAGAGTTCAATCAGGTCTCCCCTCAGCCCCTTTTCTGTAGACTAAACAGCCCTGGTTCCCTCAGCCACTCCTCATAGGGCTTGTCCTGCAGGCCCTTCACCAGCTTAAGTAGCCTTTCTCTGTACTCACTCCAGTGCCTCAATGTCCTTGTACTGCGGTGCCCCAGAGCAAACAAAGAACTTGAGATGCAGCCTCACAACACTGAGCACAGAGGGACAATCACTGCCCTGGTCCTTCTGTCCGCACTGTTTCCAACACAGGCCATACATAATACAGCACATACAATACAGCAGAGAATAAATGCCAAGAAGAAAGTTAAAGTTATCAACTGACCTTTGCTTTTTAATTCAAAAACTATTTAAAATGTACTTTTGACACACATTATATATCAGCAATTCACATACCTAAATACTGAGTTTTTCAGTAAGTGGCAGTACTAATATGAGATTAAGTGACAGTGAAAGCAATATCATTAGTTTTACAAAGGAAGGAAAGATGGCATACTGTTGAAGTTGGAAAATTAATCCAGTTGAAAATACATATATGAGGTATCCTTGTCTCTGTGGGAATACACACACCCATAGCCACTACTCTGGTTTCAATATTGGAAACCAAATGCTCAGCAAAATCAATTTACTACCTATAGGCACCATAATAATTAACTTACTCTCTTCTAATGTGGCAAAATGACTGTCTGGTGCTAAATACAGTCCACGGGAGAAGAGATACCTGTTGAAGTTTTCCAGACACAACAAAAAAGAATAGTGCCTTCCTGCAGACAAGCTTGCAAAGTTGCAGCCCACATTAGTGAGTCCCATAGGAGACAACACTTATTTTACACATTTACATTTTGCCAGAAATCTGCCCACAAATCCCTCAATCTGTTGTAGCACCTCAAACCACTGAAGAACTTCAGATACAGTAGTCTTTTGAAAGAGTCCTCTGCAAAGACCCAAACTGCCACAGCTACAAAGAATCTCACAAAATTGCATGAGCTGAAGCAGCTAATGGCTTCAGCAAGCTCTAGACCGAATCACAGCTTCTGCACCATGTAACCTATCCAACATGCCAAACATTATTGAAGATTGAGACCACATTTGCTTTTCCCTACTGGGACACATCTAAGTGGCCTTGAGACTACCCCTGAGGTCAGTTTTGCCCCTTACTGATTTGCTGATACGCTTTTTGTGTTGGCCCTGTGACTTTTGCAGAAAACCCTTCATCTGTGTCTTGCATCCAATGAGTTTTTTTTCTGTAAAGTGTGGGAGGACCTTCAAACACCATTCCTCATCCACAAATCTCTGTTCATCCCCTCTGATTCTGTGCATGTCAGACAGCCAGCTCTGGGCAACCTACTTCAAAAAGCCCTGGCAATGCCTGGTGTAGCATCCACTGGCATTTGCAATCAAGTTGCCTACAAGCGAAATAACATTGGGAACAGTAGCCTTAAACCCTAAAATAAATACAGACAAAAAACAGATGCAAATGTACAGTTGTGCCTATGGGAAACTGTTGCCTTCATATTCTCTATGGCTAAGGGGGGAAAAGTCAGTGTATTAACATGTACCTTGCAATAAATGCCATGTGCATTAACTTGTGTATTCACTTATTCTGTACATTTTTGCTTATTTGTGTGTGCGTGTTGCAGTTTTCTGTGCATCCAGGTGTTGAAACATCGGAGGAGAGTTTGTAAATGCTTTGCACAGCTGAGCTATAGAGTCTAAAGAGGCTGAAAGTGAACACACAACTCTTTTGACTGACTTCTGTTGGCCAACATGTCCACATACAAGCACAGCAGAAGACACAGCTAAGGACAACTTTTAGGCTTTGGAAAAGCCTCAGAGTTGCTTCTGCCCACTGCTTTTTATAGAGTAAAAAGTGAAAAGGCTTATGCTTCAACTGGACACTTGCTCTAGAATTCCTTTAAAGAAGTATTTTAAGAAACTTGACAATGTCCTAGACATTTTTAAATTCTTTTGATTTTTCCCTTCTAGTTATATATTGACCTTGTATTCCCTCAATCACTTCTTTATCCTCGATGTAGTTGTAAACACTTTCAATAATACCTTATTTAGCCATTTGATTTTGAAAGGGAGTGCTTGGCTGGCACCTGGTTTGGGTTACCTTAGATGTTGGGTTTAGGTTGAATATTTGTGTTTTTACAATCTATGAGTGATTTTGTTAGAAAACTTTATAACTGCCAATACAGGCTGCTGAAAAGGGAGGAGAAAATACTTGTTTGCAAGAAAGAAGCATGGCAAGTAACAGGGAATTTGTTTTGTTTCAATTTTCCTACTCACAGCACAAAGTGCTTTTAAATATAAATATGTGTGCTTGTTGGAGTTTGTTTTTTAAGCATATATTTGACCAGTAAGCTAAAGAGGAGAAATGGCAGTAGTCTAACAACAAGGATTCATTAACTCTATTAGTTTTTTGGGGGTTTTTTTGGGTTTTGGTTTTTTGGGCTGTTTTTTTTTGGCTTTTTTTTTTTTTTTTTTTGTTTAGTTGGTTGGTTGGTTTGGTTTGGGTTTTCTTTTTTTACTTTTCTACTAGATTTCAGGTTGCTTACTAATTGGTGAGTGGTAGTTTTTGGTATTTGGAAAATATAAGTACAGCCTAGCATCAGGCATCTTTTGATAGAAGCCAATAGTCTATGGACTACTTTGACATGTGACTTCCTGTCATCTAACATTATTGTATTGGTATCCAGTCTTACTAACCCCTGACATACCTGCAACCACTTTTAATAAAGGAGATTTTGAAACAGAAATATTGACATCTTATACAAGACTAGCCTAGACCGTGACATGACAGCATTGACAACATCCTGACTGAGTGCTACAGAAGTGTTAGAAACATACATTTTTAATGTTTCCTTAAGAGTAAAATACAGGCTCTAAAATTTGTTCTCAAAAAAATTTGGAAAATAGGTTGATATCTCAGGATCAACCTTTAGAGGATAGCGAAAGGTAGGGTCATTGGTCAAGCAGAATTTTTTTCCCCCCACGTACCTATATTTGAAAGTCAGCAGATTTCTCACCCCAGCTCTTCATTCCTTCCCTTAATCTGAGAAAACTGTTTGAAACTCAGCCTTTCCCATTGTATTTCTGTATCTGAATACCAAAAAAATGGACATGTATTTTCCCAACTGGTTTCTTATCGTATTAGACAATGCTGAGCTAGACTGTTCAACTGAATATTGGTACTTTTTACTGCACTTCTATTTGCCCATTTTGTAGAACATTTGGTGATGTTAATCTTCAAGTGTTGAGCTCTACTACATGAAGACCCAAGTTCAGTGTCTCTGTATTAAAGTTCAATCTTCGCAATAAACTTTAAAGGATGTTTCCATTAGATGCCAGGGAAAAGTCACATAAGTAAAGAGAGATACAACCTTAACAGTTGTAAGCCCTTGCTTATTCCAAACTGAAACTGCAAATGCACTGGTCACTACCTGGATTCTGCCAGAAGGAAAGCTCTGATTTCGAATGCCTACCTAAGGAAAAGACTGCTGTACAAGCAATCTAGCTTGAGGACACAACTGGTTGTACAAATAAAATCCCTCCCACTTAAGATTTTTTTCAGATATGCTTACATTAATTTTGGGCCCTTACCCAAGGGCCAGGATTGTGAGATGAAAGAGAATTATACAAGGTGAATAGTTTTAATCACAAGTGCTGAATGAAGCACTTGTTTCTTAAAATCCTGTTCCATCTCACATCCCATGAACTCTTCAGAAGAGAAGTGCGTAAAATAAATCTGCTCCTTCTTTGAGGAAACCAGTACTGTTGCAGAAACCAGTGACTTTTGGCCCACTGACACAGGTACCCCAGTTTACCAACACAAATGCAGAAGATGGGCTAATACTACAGCCCCAGCTATGAGAGCTGGCATTACCTCAGCCTTCTTGGATAGATTCTTCACCTCAGTCTTTTCTGTGTCAACAGAGTCTTCTCATCCTTCGTAAAGCTGAGGCCTGGAGCAGGTGGTATTTACATGAAGGACTCTTCCTTGATGAATTTGTAATCTCCCTCACAGGAAGTTCTGAGTCAAACATAAAACCAACAGACGTTATTCTGCCTGCAGCAGAAATGCAGAGTTCAAACAGATTTGTTGAAATGTATTTAAGCATTTTGGTTAAGATATTTTAGAACATACTAATGCACATGTGCTAGCATAAAACCAGCCAATTAGAGTGAAATGTTCTGGATGTTTTATTCCCATTAGCCCAAACACCAACAAGCAACCTCTTCTGGGTTATTGTTAAAATGTCAGTATTCTAAGGTTTCCATTTTAAGTGCTGAAGGAAACAAATGCTGCCTTAAAAATCTAGATTACAGGGCAACCCTGACTGAAATAATTCAAAACAGGAAATGTTGCATTTGTAAAGATTTTAAGAAACTGTTTTCTATAAAATATATTACTACAGAATGCATGTGGTTTTTTTCTGATTTTGAAAAAGAAAAATGGTATTCTGAAGTCCAAAGCTGTGTTTTTATATTTATGATTTTAAGATAATGAATTTAGTAAAACTTATAATTTCATAAGGTATAAATATTCCAATTATTTTTTGTACGTTGTTCGTAAGTGAAATCATTCCAGAGTGATTGCAATCATAGATAATTTTTCCTCTCCCAAAACTTTTCTAAAAGCCACACTTCCAAATGCTATAATCTATTTTATTCACCTACAGGATTGCTGTGATAATTGTATTTATTTAAGCATTTAAAATCCTGATATAGATGCCTATATGTATTTATGTTTATTGTCTTAAAGACAGAACTCAGCATGTTTATCAGCCTCTCCAGCCTACAGCACCTGGGGAAAATAGGAACAGTTTTGCTTGGGGCTGTGTCCCAGGAGCCCCAGCGTAGGGCAGCCACCGGCAGGGGAGTCCAGGCACTGTGGTGCCAGTGAAGTCAAACGGCCACAAAGTTACTGACACACAGCGCTAGCAGAAAATATCTGCTAGGTTTGTTAACCAGTGTATTTTACAAAGGAGGCTGACCACAGCAGTAAGGAGAGTGGTGATCTCCTTAGGAGTGCAAAGAGGAAGTGAGCAAGGGGATCTTTGTACACCAGGTAGGCAGCTGGAGAGAGGTATGCACTCATAACACAACTATATTAGTTTAGGATCAGAATCAAGCTTTTGATAATAACAGAAAGGTTAGAAGATTATTAAAAATGCTGTTTAATTGCTGTGACTACCTCCTCTGTTAAAGTGTTAGACCTCTTGTTTCTCATTCATTATAGAACAAAAGACTAAGTATTTAAAATACTCCTTTGTCACTGAGACCTGTAAGGTAAACTGGTGCCCTATTCCTTTCCTATTACAGTAAAGAAAATAAAATCTTCTCATCTGATTAAACTAGAAAGGTGATCTTGTTGAAATAGTTATGAGCTATGATTTGGGAGCATCTATGCTTGATATTCCTCTTTGCCACCTCTTCCTCATCAACCCAAATGATCAGATAAGAATCAAAGTCATCCAGATTTAATCCATGGTTCCCCCAAAAGCTATAAAATTTCAATTATTTTCAAAGAATAAACTAAAAAAAAATAAATATAACCCATCAGGAAGAGTAAAACCCATGGTTCCCATGTGCATACCCTCTACTAGTTTCTCTCCATGGTTGCACCAATACCCCTGAGTAAGAGGCTGAGATTTCTGGTGCTGTGTTATCCCAGCCTGCCCCAGGAGGCTCTTACCACAAAGGTCCTTTCATGATTATTGCCTGTAGAGGAACTGCAAAGTGTAAGAGGCTGTGGAAAAGGGGTTTTGTTTGTTTTTTGAGAAAGACAAGAAAAAAAAGAAAAAAAAAAGACAAAAAAAAAAAAAGAAAAAAAAAGAGTTATTCTTACAATGTATAACAGGGCCCAGCCTGAACTCGTATCTCAATAGATTACAATCCACATCATCTTGTATTTGGCAAAAGTGCCAATTCCTCAGAGCTACAAAGAATAATATATACTTAAGTCCATACTCACCTCAATCAGTCTGTGTCTGCGCATTCTGTGGGGGATTTAGAGGATGCACAGGTCATTGTATCACAGAACTGAAGAGACATATTACAGTACATTATGCTGGGCTTCACCTGGACTGGACACACATAAAAGAGAATTCAGCTGCCACAGCTCCCTTTGTATATCCATTTTTCAAATTCTGAAAACAAGCTAAAAAGAAGAAAAGGGATTCAACTTGTTTAAAACCATAAAAACTAGTGGATAAAGGTATAATCACAGTTTGAATCAATGTAAACAATATTATCATCAAATCATGGACATTTTTAAACTATATATTTTAAACACAATGTTTCTGTGCTCATTCAAAATTTGTTTCCATCTACATTAATTGCATTGCTGTGGTTTAATGAAGTCCCTTTTTAAATTGTTAGAAGAATAGGTAATATCCATATAAAAAGAAGAGAACAAAATATAGTACCTGGAAAGGTTTTAAGTAAAAAGCTTACTGTTAGGCATTTTGTATTGAATTTATACAAATGAGTCAAGTAGATGTAAAATACAAATGAGCAGAAAAAAATCCTACAACAAAGAACAAATTGTAGAGCAGGATTTATCAGCTATTCAAGGCTGCATTTCAAGAAAGTAGCCTAACTTGGTTTTGAGCAGAAGCAGGTTTGAATTTTGAACTAATATTCATACTAGGTAAGTATTAGATGCAATACCGTACTAAATAATATCTCATTTTTCTAAGGAATTAGGCAAGCATGATCCTTCTACACCAGATCATTGCCCTGTGTGGGCACGTGATGTGCCTACCTAAGTCAAAACTTGCTGTTTTACATGACCTCAAGAATAGGGTCCAAGATCTAGAGGTCAGTTCTCAGAACTGAAAGCTATCAGCCCAAACTACATCTGCGAGAGCTGCAGTCAGAAGTTACTCATACACTCAGAGAGCAAAGACAAAGTTGTTCATAGTAAACCCCAGCTCATTAAAGCATGAAAGCGTCTACAGATAAATTTCTGAAAGCAATTGGATGTCATCTCTCTGAATTTCAAATAACTTCTCTTCCAAGAAAGCTGGTCTTGCTCATGTGTCATGCATATTTTTCCCCACAAACAAACATATTCATTTTTCAAGTCGAACAACCAAAATCTGAGGGTTTTAACTGCAGTGCCATACTTAGATTAATGTAGGTAAAGAACTAGAACCTGCCTTGGAGGAAATGCGTGGGCAGGTGAGCCCCTGTGATGGAAGAACTCAGTTCTTAATTCTCAGTTCTTCATTTTAGTAGTTCAAAAGAAATAGCATCACTTGTTTACACATATTTACAATTTTTTTCAGCAATTACATCAAAGCAAGCTTTGACTCACACAACTACATCACTAGCTATGTAGTAAATAGATTTCCACCAGAGGCTGCAGCAAAGGTTATCCATTCACTTACTTTGTTAGCATCTTCCATACATTTATTTGGAATGTTTTTATTGGGAAACAGTTTTGTGTGAAAATTAATTTTGAGGTAAGTTTGTATGACACCTACCCCAAGCCAGAGGAAAAACTAAGATGCT
>WBNM01029876.1:160000-161930 GCA_013399055.1 Ramphastos sulfuratus
TTACGGATGCTGTCCACTTTCCAGTTAGGGTAGAATGCTATTATCATTAGAGGTTGAAACACCTAATTAGTTCCTAAAATTCCTCTCTGTGCTGTGACTAATGCTTTACCTTTTGAACCTCAACAGCTTTATGACAAATGCACCCTCAATAACAACATCAGCTATAGCGAAGCACAAGCCAGCTGCTAGGTAGGGGTGTCTGGACTCTCACCTGGGAGTCCAAGACATCACATGAAAAGCAGCTTCTGCATTTCACGTATCTGGAAGACTTCTTCCTTCCCCTGTGCAAGCCCTCTCCCCCCCTCCCCCAGCATCAGCACCGCTGTCAATGAAATGTTTAAGATATCGCACAGTATTTTCATCCTGCATTTGAAACTATGCACGGCAATTAAACCCCACGTGTGTTATGATAGAAATGATAATGCACGATCCAGTGCAGTCATCTCGAAGAGACTTTGAATATATTTAATTTTGGTCCTGTGGATACTTTAAACATACAAAAATGCTTGAGCAGCACTTTTCAAGGTACAATGTAAACCAGCTTTGCCAGCGAGAACGTCACTTGAAACGGTAGATAAATCAGTGGAATCAGAGAATCTGCTTGAGCAAACAGTATACAAGTTTAGATTTTTCTTGTCCGTCTTATAAAAGAAAAGAAATACATGAAAATAAGCTAATGTTGACAAACTGAACAAAATAATAGCAGGTAACACACCAGGAAATGGTTAAGCCCCCTTTTCCTTGCCTTGCGACTATGTAAGAGCAATATTGATGTGCAACTAATTTTATGTACCTTATAGTTGCTCCTTCACTCCCAGTAAAACCACGGCCTGCGTTTTATGTGAATTCCTTGGCGCTGGGCACCGGCCGCCTGCCTGGCTGGGGGCCCCTGGCCCCTGCACCCAGCCTGCCTCCAGCTCCGGCCTTCGGAGCAGGAAGCCCTGAGGTACTGAAAAGGGAATGAGAAAACAAGGACGGCGTTTATAGAGCACGCTCAGAAAGCAACAGTTAAAAAACCCCAAATAAATAAAAGTCTGCAAATCACGAATACTTCTGCGTCAGTTTCACCAGGAATTTGACACGAGAGCTGCGTTTCCTCAGAGTTTAAGGTTTAAGGTAAAGTGCTGAAGCTTTATCTGCCAGCTCTGATGCACATGTTGCCTTATTGCTAAAGGAAAACAGCGACAAGACAGTCACGTCGGCTCTCGGAATTAAGAGCCACTCTTCAGTGTGCTGTATGTATTTCAGATAACAATCACAAGTCCGGCATCTTTCCTATGCAAATGACTGCAGATTGAAAAACTCATCAATAGGTGCTATAGTCTGCAAATAGTTTCGGTGTCGGCTTGGCAACTGTGACTCATGCTGTCGGACAAGTGAAAAGAAAACCACAGTCAGCAGCTATTCAGCAGCAAATCATTAATTAATTACATTTTAATGAACCTTAAGCAGCTACTGCGGGAGCCTTCAGAAGTTTATCAAAAATGAAGAATTGCCTTGTGTAAATCTTAAACTGACTGAAAAAAATCCAGAGGGCCCGAGGGTAACAATCCTATGTAATTTCCATATATCTACTAAAACTTTATAGCTTTAGTAATGTTATTATATTAGCATTTCACTGCAGAACCAATTCGTCACTGATTCCAAATACTAACACCTGTTCGACACCTTAAGGCTGTATGTATGCTGTGCTGTTGCAGCTGTTGATTTCTTTAAAAGAGAAGATAAAAGCTATCAAATTTTCAAGCTAAAGTGTTTTAGTTTTTAAGGAATCAAAATGTCACACAAATATATCCATAGCCATCACTGTACCTTAATAGGATTTTTCCAGACAGGATATTCCGATATTGCAACTATTTGAGTCAAAGTGGATGCTGTGTGGAGCCAGTATATTTATATATATATTTATTTTTATGCAGGCTTTTTTTTG
>WBNM01029877.1:0-23639 GCA_013399055.1 Ramphastos sulfuratus
GCTGTATATATTTTGTAATATATATTTTGTAATAAAATACAATATCTGCTTGTATATTGTGCTAAGCTGTGAATATAAAGCTTCATTCCTTATCTTCCAGCCAGTTGAGTCTAGTCTGGGTGATTCTCATAGAGTGTAGGGGGCGGGTAACTCCCAAACCATCACAGAGACTCCACAACCTTTCTGGGGAGCCTGTTCCAGTGCTCTGTGAACCTTAAAGTAAAGAAGTTCTTCATGTTGAGGTGGAACTTCCTGTGCTGTAGTTTATATCCATTGCCCCCTGTCCCCACATAAGCACACATTAAAGTGCAATATTTAGGTAAAGATTCTTGCCTTCCAGTGCTTGCTTAACATTGCAGCTCAGACACATACAAAATACCAGACAAAGCTGAAGACTGTGTTCTTCAGTCTTTGATAGTTTTAATCAAGCCCTTCCAGGTCAGCAGAATCCAGATCTTCTTTTTTTTTTTCCAAATTTAGGATCTGGTCACAATGGCTTATAACCAATTACCACTCATCAGTTCAGTTGTACCTTTTAGTAGTGGCAGTTGATATGAAGGGAATTAATCTTAGTGCTGCCCCTTGGGCGTTATCCCTGAAGACTTCAGCAAAAACCTGACAGGCCCATTAGTTAACAGTGCACTCATGGTTCTTAATATCATTTTGGCTTATTAATTAATGAACCATGTACATCACACTCAATATAGTGATGAGGTAGCTTCAAATCAAATCAGTATAAAGGTCAAGGAAGGAAGGTGAATAAGCTGTACATGCTTTCTCTTCTCCTTTGACATACCTGGCTAGTTCATATGGCCAGCACTATTAGGGCCACTTCTATCAGCAAGGTAATAGTACAACTCTCTCCTCGCCTCAGAGAACAGCTAAGAATGACCCCTTCAACAATCTGAAGAAGTAGTGTTATCAGAAGCTACCTTTTCCTGTTTTTGCAGGCAGCAAAATGTGTCTGCCCACTTGAGCCAGGGCAGGGTTGGGGGTGTGTGTGGTTTCAACAAGAAGAAAGTTTTCTCCTTGTGCTATTTGCTCAGGCCAGGGATGATCATTTTAAAAACATGAAGTTGGACACATTAAGTTATACAAAGAAAAAACAAAAGAAGGCAATAAGCACATCCACTTCAGAGGGGAATAACATCCTTATGTATTGCAGAGGACTCAAACCTAGCAGACCTACCAAAGTATGCCACTAGTGAGCAACAAGCTCATTCTCCCAGCTAAAAGACAGAAACTAAAAAAAATAAAGTCACATGGGAGAAAACAAAACAAACAAACAAAAAAACCCACAACCCACTAAGAAATACAGATTGTGAACTATCAGACAAATTACAGCAAAGGCTGCTAGGATTATCACCAGTACAGCGCTAGAAACCCCTGAAGGGGTCACCTGGTGTAGAGGAGGTACAAGAAGGGTCTGTCCTCTGTCCCGCTGCTACAGGAAGGGCACAAGTGGAAGATAGCACTACTGCAAGGGAGGCTGCTAGCTCCCAAAAAGTCTCCTGCCTGCACTCTGGCTCTCCTTTACATTGCAAAATTTCTCCTGTTGAGAACAGACTGTGAAGTCAAAAAGATGACATCACAGGAGTACGCAAAGCAGGAACTCCTTCACCAGTCCCAGGACACAGGATAGAAGCAGGCATGCAGGCTGTTGCTGAGTCAATATTTCTTTTTCCTGAATGTATCATCTAATAAATATTTTCCTGGAGATTGGTGTTACTGATTCTGTTTGGGCACCTTTAGAGCATGTAAGTGCAGATGCTGTTGATGCGACCCTCTTCAGCACCAGGAAATTGCAGCTCAGGATACAGGAGGGTGACAGAACACTGGAACAGGCTGCCATGGGGGGGTGTGGGGTCTCCCTCTTTGGAGATATTCAAGACCTGCCTGGATGTGTTTCTGTGTAATCTGGTATAGGTGATCCTGCTCTGGCAGTGGGGTTGGACTAAATGATTTTTCAAGGTCCCTTCCAACCCCTAACATTCTGTAATTCTGTGATTCTGTGAGGATCATATTGCTGCGTTCTGTGAGCAATATCCCCATCAAGACCATAAACCTCAGAAAGCTCAGGGTATACCTGAGATACCATTAATTAGGATTGCCTATGTGTAATGAAAGCTTGACTCTTCAGTCTCAAGTCATATACAGGGCTGTTTCACCACCACAAAAAAAAAAAAACAACACAACAAAAAAAAACCAAACAAAAAACTCTACTTTTCTGCTTGGCTTGTTGGCGGTTTGGGTTTTTGTTAGTTTTGGTTGGTTGGTTGGTGTGGTTTTTTGGTTTGGTTTGGTTTGTTTTTTTGTGATAGCAGAGGTTGAACAACTGGACTGATAGCAAAAGCACTGCATTCCTGTACTGTCTTTGCCAACTTGTTGTGTTGGATGACTGACAGCATGTTATTTCACTTTTTTGTCTCAGTTTTCTAGTAGTACATAAGGACAACAACAGTCCAAGTGGTTTTGAAAGACTGAATTCACAAACGTCCAAGCCAAAGCCTACTGAACTCAATGGAAAAGGTCTTGATTACCTTGAAGGACTTCAGGCCAGACCTTGCTTATAGGAAGCATTATAAGAAGCATTTCAAATCCCTTTAAACAGTGCCATATATGTGCAAAGGTATTGGTTATTACAGGACTAAGGAACAAACTTTTAAACTGATACAAGTATACATAAATAATAACTTCTCGCTCTCTCATTTTTTGTGATCTTTGCTCCTGAAAAAAAACCACCATGTGCAAATAATGTCAAGACTCGCAAGTGTCTTCAATACTCTATTAGACAAAGAATTTATTCTGTTAATCATAGACTCTTTTTAATTTGCAAAAACCTGCAGATTTGGACAGATGTGAGGGCAATGCGGTCATGTACAATAGCTGTCGTTCTTTAGCAATTCATGGTTAGTCTTTATAAACCTTTGTGACAGGTTTCAACTGATTGTAGGCCACAGCCCCACAAATAAATTTTTACAGCTCCAAGACAGACCTAATTTTCTGTAATAAAATTAGATGATGCAGCTCAAGACTACTATATGAATAAAAAAACATCATTTATAATGTTCTTACTATCTGTCTTACGTTCTTATCATCTATCTGTTCTTACTCTGTACAGAGACTGATAAACTTTGCTGAAGCTCTGGACTGAGGTCAATAATCTCAGATCTGGTCACAAAGAATAATCTGATGTTAAGGTTAAAGTATTTTTGGTACAAGGTAATTTCATACAGAAGCTCAGCAACGAACTGACAGATGTGAAACAAACAGAAAGCACCGCTGCTGGCAGCGATGATGGTTTTTAACACTACACTATTCAGACAAGAGTAGGAAAAGGCTACAGACTAGGCAGTTCGCACTGAATAAAATAAAGAGGAGAGAGGAGAAAGGTGCCATTTTGCAAGTGACAAGTGGTGTCCCTCAGGAGTCAGTCCTGGGACCTATGCTGTTCAATATTTTTATCAGTGATATAGACAGTGGGAGCAAGTGCACCATCAGCAAGTTTGCAATGACACCAAGCTGAGTGGTGCTGTTGATATGCCAGAGGGACAGGATGTCATCCAGAGGGACAAGCTGGAAAGGTGGGCCCAGGTGAACCTCATGAGGTTCAACAAAAGCAAGTGCAGGGTTCTGCACCTGGGCTAGGACAACCCTCACTATCAATACAGGCTGGGGGATGAGGTGATAGAAAGCAGCCCTGTGGAAAAGGACTTGAGGGTACTGATGGATGAGAAGCTGGACATGAGCAGACAGTGTGTGCTTGCAGCCCAGAAGGCAAATCACATCCTGGGCTGCATCAAAAGAAATGTAGTCAGCAGATACAGAGAGGTAATTCTGCCACTTTACTCTGCTCTGGACACTCACCTGGAGTGCTGTGTCCAGCTCTGGAGACCTCAATACAGGAAGGACATGGACATGATGGAGTGGGTCCAGAGGAGGGCCATGAAAATGCTCAGGGAGTTAGAGCACCTCTGCTACGAGGACAGGCTGAGGAAGCTCAAGTTGTTCAGCCTGGAGAAGAGGAGGCTCTAGGGATACCTAATAGCAGTACCTAAAGGGGGCCTATAAGATGGATGGAGAGAAACTGTTTGCAAAGGCCTGTGGTGATAGGACAAGGGGAAATGGCTTCAAACTAGAGAAGAGCAGATTTAGATCAGATGTTAGAAACAAGTTCTTTACCATGAGGGTAGAGAGGAACGCTGCAAGAGATTGCCTAGGGAAGTGGTTGGGGCCCCATCCCTGGAGATATTTGAAAGTGATGCTCTGGGCAACCTGATCTAGTTGAGGGTACCCCTGATGACTTCAGATCGGTTTGGACTAGATGACCTCTGGAGGTCCCTTCCAACTCAGACCATTCTATGATTCTATTTGGAGATGACTAAGGCTAAACCCCTGAGCTATGTGGTATTTCTTAAATGAAACCAGTCTTTGAGAGAAAAGGGGGGGGAAAAAAAAAGTACAATTGGTGACACTAAATTCATCTACATATGATCAAACTATTCACTTGAGTTACAGGCCATAGTGAAAAAGTAAGTAAAATACTTCTGTGTTTTCCACAAAAGAGTGTCCTCTTTCTTCAGTGTCCTATAATGATGGCAAACTTTAACTTACTGTTATTGGAAATCTTCAAAATCTGCTTGAAAAGAATCATAGAATCAACCAGGTTGGAAGAGACCTCCAAGACCAGCCAGTCCAACCTATCGCCCAGCCCTACCCAATCAACTAGACCATGGCACTACGCACCTCATCCAGTCTTTTCTTGAACACCTCCAAGGGACGGTGACTCCACCACCTCCCTGGGCAGCCCATTCCAATGCCAATCACTCTCTCTGTGAACAACTTCCTCCTAGTATCCAGCCTATACCTCCCCTGGCACAACTTGGGACTGCGTTCCCTTATTCTGTTGCTGGTTGCCTAGGAGAAGAGACTGACCCCCACTTGGCTACAACATCCCTTTGGGTAGTTGTAGACAGCAATGAGGTCACCCCAAGCCTCCTCAGGGCACTTTCTCTTGAAATTAAATACATTACTCAGAACAGCTTTCTTGTCCTCCTGAATTTTCAAAATTATCAACTAATTAGAAAGCAAACAAAAAAACATTTCTCATCCAGTCCTAATAAAATAATTGTTTAACTTGATTGTGCTTGAGTGTTTGGAGTCCCCAGCAGGTAGAGTACAAAAAGAGAGAAAGTAGGAAAAGGTTGCAGGGGAACTCTAACCCAATAACCCAGACATTTTACAGGCAGTAAATGCTGAAGCATTATCATAATAATTGACATCATGAATGCTCCAAGGTAAACATATTGATTGCCAAGGTCAGCATTTTTAGGCAGCAGCAGCAGACGTGCTCATCCATTAGCCCTGAAATATCGATTTCAGTCAGGAAAAGAGAAGCCGGAAAAAAAAAAAAACTTGAGCAATAAAATGATCTTTCTCTATCCTTATCTTCCAGACAAGGGAACAGACAGGCTGCTCAGAGTATGTTAGTACTTACAGGATTGCTGAAGACTCTCATGCATTTCCCATTCCTTGCCCTATTCAACATGCATTTGTACTCAAAATGGCTGGAAGAAAAGAAAAACAAAAAACAAACAATACAGAAATACTGAATTCAGAACGCAGAAAACAAGCAAGTGGATAGCTTTGGCTTTAATGTGCTTGACAGAGCAGGAAGTATCTCAAAACCACAAGTTCTCTTCTTAATACCATTAAGAGAAGATATAAAGAAAGTGCTTTGTAAATGAAACCTGAAAAGTGTCAAATGCTTAGCTATATAGTAAATACCAATCATTAAGAAAATCTCCCAATGCTATAGGCTTTCTGTAAAACTGATCTATCAGTGTGATGAAATACAATTGAGTAGATTTTATAAACCTGGGCAAAAGTGAAAATTCCTGTAAACACTTAAACAGTCCACGGTGTGTGTGTGGGGGGGTGTTGGCTGTTTTTTTTTCAAGGCAGAAATAATTGTCCGTGTCCTCTTTGGTGTTATGTGTGACTAAATGCTGTTCAATGCTAACTCGTATCACTGGGAGAAACTATGCTGCAAAAAAAAAGTGCTTTGTGAAGATGGTAAGTACTTTCGAAATCCATATTTAGAAGGCAAAAGTAAGCACAATTATCAGGATAATTGACTCTCCAGGAATATGCCCTCTTTTTTCTTTCAATAACATCCCTTGTTCCATACTAGAAATATGTACCTTCGTGCTTTTTTTTTCTATCCCTGGCAAATTTTCAGGAGGAATCCAGCAAGGCAAGAATGGATCCTCACCAAACTGATCGCTGTACTTACATGTATTTAGCAGCTAAAGGAAGGCAGACAAAGTACTTTACTGGTCTTCTATAAATTTATCTCTCAAACACCAGCTTTAGCAGTTCAGATCCAGAAGAAAAATTCTTACAAGGCAATTTACAAGTTCTTCTCTGTCTTCAGAAAACCTTTAAGAGAGTTTTTAAACCATCTCTCATTTCTCAGTCTGGATAAACAGCATAACATCAGCAGTATTTGCAAGTGAGACAAATAACAAGTTATTAAACATTTAATGCCTTTAAATTGGGGCGATTTCCTCCAAGAAGGGAGAACATTCACTTCCCTGGAGCAACTGGCTTAAACATAAAGTTCAACTTCATCAATATCATAATTCTTTTTCTACTTGTGACCACAAGGTAACTAGAATTAGTGTAGCCCATAGCCTAATTCCACCAGGTACATATTAAAGCAACCTTTCAAGGACAGAATATAAAAATTGATTAATTTTGTGCACATCACAGCAGGATGAAAATCCCACAAATCTTGTCTGTACTATCCACCAGATTTCTGTCTGGATTAAGTCTCACAGAGCTTTATGGCTGTTTTGCCTTCTTACTTTCACATTGTGCTCTACAGTAAATGTTATGCAACAATGTCAAACTCTTCTGTACATCAAAAAAAATAGAAAAAAATTACTTGAAGCAGAGTGAATGACAAATAATGGAACTGAGACTTACGTAGCTGTATGTTGGTCTGCTCCTGGAGTGGACTGGGAAGAACAAACATCCTTTGAGAGAAACTCCTGTGGAGATTCAAGGACACTTGAGGAATACACAAGTACTGGAGGAAGGAGCTGTGCAGAAAGCACTTGTAGTAACCACAGATTTAGCTCTTTAGAAGTACAAATAAGAGAAGATTTCTTCTAGGCTGGGCTCTGCCTGCTAAAAGAGGTAATTTTTGTCAGTTCTTGCACAGAGCTAGATTTTTATGTTAGTATTGGTGTCTAATAACACATTCTCTATAAATAGTAGGAAATCTCTGAGTCATTTTGACAGTCATTATGGACATCGACGTCTCATTTCTGATTTAGAAAAATGTTAAGATATATTTTAAAAAGTAACATATGTAACACATATGTATCAGACACACATAGCTTAAGCTTATCACAACTGCAAATACAAACACGTTTACAGCAGTTACTACGTAGATATAGACACAAGTCCCTAAATTCTCATTCCATAGACCAGACTCTGTCAAGGGTAAAGTGACCACATTAATATACAGGGAAAGTTTATCACAAATCTTTCAATTGACTAACTCATGCTGTGACAGCACCTGAAGAACAACCTAACCACAGAATCACATGCTGTTATTCACAGAGAACACACAGTCCTTTCCTGCCATTAAACATGAAAAAACACCGTAGATGCAACATGAGCATTTCTCTCCCCTTGTGCAAAAGTATCACCTGTCAGCCAGATCTAGGAGCAACTCAACACTGAGTACTCTGGTCTGGTATCTCTTTTGTGGCTAAAACAGAACAGGAATTGAAAAAAATCCCAATCAATCAGAGAAGGTACTTGAAGTGTCAGAAGGCGATTCATGTTTAGCCATACAAATTTCTCTACTGACCCCCTCAGACGAACCTGAATCATTTATTTCCACAAGTGTAATGTCACTGCACATCAAACACATACTACAGTTTGCAGGAACCAGGCCAATTCTTTCCACATTGCCCTTTTGCAATAACGCCATTAGCTTTCCAGCACAATCTCTAGTGCAGATGAGTATTTGTGCATTATCATGTGCTTCCATCCACTCTCTCCAGAAAACATTTCATGTTAGCTAATCTACTCTGGATTGCCTCTATTTTGTTTCACACTTAAATATGATTTACAAGGTCTTGCAATGACAGGACTAGGGGCAATGGGTTTAAACTGGAAGAGGGGAGATTTAGACTAGATGTCAGGAGGAAGTTCTTTCCAGTGAGGGTGGTGAGACACTGGAACAGGTTGCCCAGGGAGGTTGTGGATACTCCCTCCCTGGAGGTGTTCAAGGCCAGGTTGGACAAGGCCTTGAGTGACCTGTACTAGTGGGAGGTGTCCCTGCCTATGGCAGGGGGTTGGAGCTAGATGATCCTTGAGGTTCCTTCCAACCTTACCATTCTATGATTCTATGATTCTATGATACTCCTACCAAAACAAGATTAGTAGATCGGCACCTTTTGTAAAGGAATTTGATAATTCCAATCTTTATTCCTTAGAAAATGAGAAAGACATAGAAAAGACATAATGATATTCTATCAGAGGAATTATGGGGCAATATTCATCTATAAATTCATGTTTCCTTGTGTCAAGTTTATAAAAAAATAGCTATTAATATTTTGTTAGGTACTGTGCTATAGATACTTGTGCAGAAAAAGTGTGAAATTGTGATCTGTTCCCACATAAAACTGTGACAGCATGTAGGACACTCTAGGAAGATATTTTCATATCAACAACATAAACTATAGTACCTGACTCAGAATCTGCCTGGGTGGAATGCCTCTCTATGATTTATTTGATTATGTTGAACCTTGACCTAGCTGATCAGCAGTCAAATAACTACACTGTTATTTTGGATGCCTCTATTCTACTATCAAACTGACATTGAAAAACCTCCAATCATACCAAAATAGCTAGGAGTCAATACAGTGTGTTAATCCCATGCTGGCAAAACAACCCAGCTCTGGTGTAACCAGGTGAATTTAAAACATTTTCTTATGAGAGGGTGGTAACATTTTTACCCATTATAAAATAAATACAGATCCACATCTGATTGCAACACATTGCATTGCCTTTGTAGTAGCACTAGTATTGAGTTCTTGTCATTCTGCTATTCTTACAAATAAAATTCCATTCTTTTTATTGACACTTTTGTTCTGCAGGTGAGATTCTGGAACATGAGCTTCCTCAGAACATGGGGTACCTCTGCTCTGAGGAGCACTCCTTTCAGATTCTGTCCCCCCTCCAGGTTTGCCTCTGAACACCTGCAATTCAAGTTAGAAAAAAAATGCACTTAGGAATTTGTCAGGATCCTCATAGTTCCAGGAATTTCACCAGCAAGAAGACAGAGGAAATATAGTTTGAGAAACTGAAGAAAAGCAAAATGATCTGCAGAGAAAGCAAGGCTCAGTGCCTCCAGCATTGTGATAATGAATAGCACAACACCTAGCACTCAGGTGCCTGGCCCCAGAAGCAGCAGCCCCTGTCTTGAGGCTGATATTTATTGTCTGACACAACATGGGAACATGAGTAAGCTGTGAAGAGATTGTGTTAACAGTTTTTAATTAGATTTTCTTTTTCAAAACAACCTCTTTGTATGCTGGTGCAAGGAAAAGATAAAGCTGTCCTTTTTTCATAACAGACTGAAAGCAGCAGGTCCAAGGAGGTTCTTCTCCCCCTCTACTCTGCACTAGTGAGACCACACCTGCAATACTTTGTCAAATTTTGGGCTCCCCAGCTCAGAAGAGACAGAAGAAACAGAAGAGACAGAAGAGGCTAGAAAGAGTCCAGCAGAGAGCCACAAGGATGACTGGGGGACTTGAGCACCTCCCCTGAAAAGAGAGACTGAGAAACCTGGGGCTAAACCTGGAGAGGACTGAGAGGAGATCTCGTCACTGTCTATAAATAGCTGAGGGGTGGGTGCCAAGTGGATGGGACCAATCTCTTTTTGGTAGTCAGCAGCAGTAAGACAAGGAGCAAGGGCTACGAACTTGACCATAGAAGGTCTCCTCAACACGAGGAGAAACTTCTTTCCAGTGAGCATGACAGAGCACTGGAACAGGTTGCCCAAAGACACTGTGGAGTCTCCTTCCCTGGAGACTTTCCAAACCTGCCTGGATGCATTCCTATGAGAACTACCCTAGGTGACCCTGCCTTTTCAGGAAGGTTGGACTTAATGATCTCTGGAGGTCCCTTCCGACCTCTAAGGTTCTGTGATTCTGTGAAGGTACATCTCTCCTGGAAAGGCACAAAATTCAGTATTTCCAAATATTGTATCAGCTAGATTTTTATACTAACTGAGAATCCCTTAGCAAAAGTCTTGGGGTTTTTCCCCTGGTGTTGTCCACTCAGATGCACAGTTAGAAGAGGAACTCTCAAAACCAGATCATTCACAATATGCTTCACACATCCCTCCAACCTCAGAGGTGTCATCCATTGTCTTGCTTGTGGCAGTTCACTACCTCTCAGAGCTAGAAGCCAGTAACTAACAACCGAAAGCCAGCAAATAAAGCTTTGCAAGGCTCTATATTGCTGTGCATAATGGGATATCTGGCACAACCTCTACACCACAGGGCAAAAGGAAAGAGGATATTGGTGAAGGTCAGAGATCATTGCAGGGATTTGAAGGTCATACAGCTCATGAATCTGTGAAAGGGGTACAAGTCAATTCAGGTACGTCTCTTACGAGGAGAGACTGAGAGCCCTAGGTCTGGCCTGGAGAAGAGAACACCATGAGATGATTTTACCAGTTCTTGTAAATATGTAAAGGGTGGGTGTCAAGAGGACGTGGGTAGACTCTTTTCAGTTGTGTCCAGTGATATGACAAGGAGTGACGGGCACAAACTAGAACATGGGAGGTTCCAACTCAACATGAGGAAAATATGTTTAAATATTTTGAGGCTGAATAGGCTGCCCAGAAAGGTTGTGGAGTCTTTTTCTCTGGAGATATTCAAAACCTTCCTGGATGCAGTCATGGGCAACCTGTTCTAGGAGAAACTGCTTCAGCAAGGCAGTTGGATTAGATGATCTCCAACCCCTACCATTCTGTGATTCTGTGATCTTTAAGTTTGAAGCACACTGAATTGTTTTGAATTAAGAAATACTTATTAAATAAATACTATTATAGGATGTAATACTTTAACTCTATTTTAAGTTTCTTTGAAAGGAAAAATAAAAAACAAACAAGGAGTATTTGCAAGCACAACAATGAACTACATTTTAAGCAACAGCTTAATTTACTGTTTCAGATTCTGACCTCCCAAATCATATGGGCTACTCACTCCACAGCAGGAATGTTGTGCCTGAAGGGTCCTGTGGTGCAGAGCAGTAAGACAATTTGAAGAAAATCTTCTGCCTGGCTCTACTTACCATGCTCTAATCTGCATAATGTCCCTGTTATATGTAAACCAGCTTCCTTTCAGAGGAAACTGAACCAGAACATCTGCTCCAGATATCTATTCATATGTAAGTTTCCATACTCATGCAATCTCTGATGGGTCACTGAGGTCTGAACCAAGACATCACCACTATGTCTTGTAGAATTTGTCAAACATGCACATGTCTAAAAAAGGTCTCAGATGATCAGCCCTCCTGCAACGGCTCCCACATTGCCTAAAGACTAAGTGCTGCATGTGCTTCCTATTTGCTGGTGACTGGCAGTCCTGAAACCATCTTGACTGCTGGTCCTTCTCTCCCCACAAATTAATGTGGCTGCCTCTATCTCTGGAACTGTTTAAAGCTGGATTGGATGGGGCTTTGAGCAACCTGTTCTAGTGGAAGGTAATCCTGCCCATGGCAGAGGAGTTGGAACTAAATGATCTTTAAAGTCCCTTCTAAACCAAACCATTCAGGGATTCTATGATAATGTCTTCTGTTGTTCTCTCCCCTCTTCATGGAATCCTTTTATTTCTCCTGATGTCCTTCTAATTATCTCCCCCTTTCCCTTGCTTTCTTCTACAATAATGACAAAGGCAAGTTTCAGCATTCCCCAAAATCCAAACATAGCCTAAGCCCAAGTTTCGCTGTAAACATGCACCGTAAATGCACTGAAAGTTTCTTGAGCAGCTGCACGAGCCCACCCTGGACCCAGTCAGCTGTTAAACTCACTGTAGAGCTGCAAGAGGATTTGCAATTTATGCCACAATAAACAAGGTGACAAAGTAGTGCTCCTAAATCTCTGTTGCATCACTTCTCACAGCATGCAGTGCAATGGACCATTTCCATTCCTAGTTCTGGCATACTGACACACACATCCTGTAATGTGACCCACTCCTGTGGCATCATGTCCCTTGCTAGCACAGAGATTTCTTCTTACAAATCTCTCTTAGAGAGTAGAATTTTGAGGAAAAAGAAGTAAAGATTCTGAAATTATTTGGATCAACAAGAGGTTGATGAACAGAGAATTAGGTCTCACAGAGAGCGTTTTCTAAAAAGTAATTAATTTTGTTCAAGAGAGTCATGAAAACACATGAGAATTTGTCCTTGTAACACAGGAGGTTAAAAGAGAAAAGACACCTACCTTATTAAATTTAATTCCCAAAGGCAGTTCACAAAACTATTAATTATTCATATACAATAATCAGGAGAGCTCTGTGTCTTCACATGACCATTCTCCTATACCTAAAATATCTTTCTCCCCCACCCCCAAAATAGAACCATGAGCAACATATATATATAACTGCTTCTATTAGAGATAACAAAACATCAGAAGTGGGAAAAATATGGACAAGTGAAATGAAATAGACAAGAGTGTTCACATTAATCATGCCAGCTCTCATATCCATCTCCCCACAGGTTCGGCAATGGATTTAAAAATTGAAACTCAAAGACATCTTGCAATATCAAGGAGAGAGCAAACTCTCATATCTTCCCTCAGATTAATCTGATTTACTGCATTCTTCCACAGGTAAGCAGCACCTAAGGTGCAAATATTTATTGGGATTTTTGTAAAGCTAGTTTGTTTTCTTATGGTTTTGGCCAGGAAAATTGATTAGGCTGCAATTGAGACTTGTTCTATTTCTCTTTTTTTATGGGAATCATAGAATCATAGAATCATAGAATGGTAAGGTTGGAAGGAGACCTCAAGGATCATCTAGTTCCAACCCCCTGCCATAGGCAGGGACACCTCCCACTAGTACAGCTCACTCAAGGCCTCGTCCAACCTGGCCTTGAACACCTCCAGGGAGGGAGCAGCCACAACCTCCCTGGGCAACCTGTTCCAGTGCCTCAACACCCTCACTGGAAAGAGCTTCCTCCTGATATCTAGCCTAAATCTCCCCTCTGCCAGTTTATACTCATTGCCCCTAGTCCTGTCATTGCAAGACCTTGTAAATAGTCCCTCCCCAGCCTTCCTGTAGGCCCCCTTCAGATACTGGAAGGCTACTATAATGGCTAGATCATGATTTCCAGCTGTTTTCACATCCCCTCTGCACCTCCAAGCGCCATCTCCTCTTGCCAGTGCCCACTCCCCTCATGCAGTCTGGCCAGACATCTTGTTACTGCTGCTATTCCATCTCTTCCTGAGGCCAGGCAGGGTCTGCAGTGCTGCTTGTACTCATAGACTGTTCCCAATTAGCCATTATGCCTTAATGGGGAGGCAATGAAAGCGGATGGTGAGAGGAGGGAGATTAACGGTCTACCTTGGGTGGGTGTGCAGAGTGCACAGGTCTTAAAGGTGTCCTTTTTGGCTACTGCTTGCCTTTATTTAGGGCCAAACTAAATGGAATAATGAAAGCAATAATAATAATGGCATAAGAATGGAGTAAGTATAAGAATAATAAATGAGTAGATGCCTTGACACTATGGGCTAATATGATGAACAGTTCTCTAAAATGCTGATGCTTTCATATAGATGCCCATAACTGTTTCTTTTCCCTCTAGATCTTTCCCCTTGTCCCCAGTGCCCTGCACTGATTCATGGCACCTGGTTTGATTTTACTGGGGCTGAGCCAGGCTCTTGCATGCTGCCCTTGCCTGGCCCTTTGCCTTTTGGTTGGGCACAGGGCTGTTCTCTACCCTCTTGCTGCCCCAGCACACCTGAGGCTTCCCAGCATGATGCTCCAGCTTTCCCCAGCAGATGCAGCCAATGAAATTACTTCCACAGAAACTTCTTGTTTCATTTCCATGACTTCCTCCACTTGATGGAAGACAGGGATGATTGCTGCTAATGTTAACATCTCACTAGGGTCTAATGTTACAAACTTCCCCTTAAGCATAATGTTACACTTCAGTCCTCAGATGATTAATGAACATTTAACCAAGTGAAGGAATAACAAGATCAGGCCCATATTGAGTTGTATAAACACAGTAAATGTCTTAAATTTTCTACATTGAGTCTGCTAGGTTTTTTTACAGTGGAAATATTGAGATGGCATGAGCCAGGGCAAACACAGGCCACAAAGATTAATACAGAGATTATTCATCTCTATAGTATACAAATGTACATTCTGGATGACCCAAAATACAATGAAACATAAGACAGAAGTATTTGCAACATGAGAATTCTGATGCTTTAAACAGCTCTGCTTTGTTTTATAAAGTTCCATTACCTCGCAAATAAGGTAGCTGTCATAACAACCAGTAACAGTGATAGTTACTAAGACAAATCTGGATGGTGTGCAAGACTACAGATAAAGCTTCAGTGTTCAAATCCGAATCAACTTCAAACTTAGTATTTCTTCTATTGCTCAGTATTGGCAAAGGCTGCTACAGTATTTCTTACTTTACAAACCTAATCTGTATCAAATATGGTGATATTTGATAACGAAATGTATCTGCATATGGCAAAATGTAACACTGAGTTGACCAGAGCACAGTTGTTTAAGACAGTATATGATTTTTAACACAGAAGAATCTGTGTGGTTATGTTTCTGTTTTGAAGACTCGTCAAATCTCACAAGCTTCTCAAATATCTTTTAAAAGTAACATTAAAAAAATAAGGTGCCCTACCATTTGCTGACTGCATGCTGTCAATTATGTCTGCAATGAGAGTGATCTGATCTCAGACTCAACATAGCTGCTGTAGGCAGCATACGCAGCACTAACAATTTGTTTGGAGCAGTATTCCATTTTCAGCTAAAATCAGAGGACTATAGGCTAAATCAACCTGGGAGGGACCCAGTCTCTGGCCCATAGCAGGGCTAGTGCTGGGCTCAGATCAGGCTGCCCAGGGCTTGGATCTGTGACAGCCTGAAGCTCTTCAAGATTGGAGACAGCATAGCTGCTCAGGGTGACCTGCTTCACTGCATCATGGGTAAAGTTTCTCCCTATACTCAGCCTGAACCCCTCTCATCTCAGCTTGTGCCCATTGTTTCTCATGCTTCCACTCTGCAGCACTGTGAGGAGCCCAGTTCCACCTTCTGCATGACCCCTTGTCAGTGCTGGGGGCTATCAGGTGCCCCAAAGCCATACCTTCTCCAGGTTGATCCAGCCCAGCTCCCTTAGCCTCTCTCCCCATGGTGTAAGTGCTCCAGCCTCACCACATTGGGGGCCCTCCCTTAAGCTCCTTCCAGCTTGTCTGCATCTGTCTTGTGTCAGATTCCGAAACTGGACTCAGAATCTAGATATGGTCTGACAAGTGCTTCATGGAGGCGGACAATCCCATCCCTTGATCTTCAGGCTGTACCCTTGATAACACAGCTCAAGTACTGTTGGCTGCCTTTGCTTGCCAGAGCACCCCACTGGCTCACATTCAGCTAGCTCACCACCACCACCTCAGGCCTTTACTGCAGAGTTGCTTCCCAGTCCCTCAATCCTCTGACAATGCAGTAATGGGGACTCATCCTTTCCAGGTGCCAGACAAGTATCTGCCTCAAACTTCAGAACAATCCAGATAAATCACTTCAACTCTTTCTGAGAAAAAGGAACAAAGATGTATTGGTCCAAGTTTTTTTTAAAAAAAAAAAATTAAAAAAAAAATCCAGCAACGTTTGCTTCAAGCAACAGTCATTCTTCAGTTCTTGCTATTCAGGGTATGCATTTTGCCATCTTCCAAAAAAAAAAAACCACCTCTAATTGTAGGCAAGCTGTCTGTGCAGAATTGCAGGCTGCAGAAAGTTGAAGGGTAGCACAATCAAAACACAAGAATGCTTTTGGCAGAACAAGCTGTATCATGAAACAAAAATGTTTCATTAAGAGTTGAGTTCCCACAGAGGTCTGCAGAAATGCCTCACTAGTCTGTAGCACTGTGCTTCAGCTAGGCAATCCCTTCCCCAGCCATTCTTACCACAGAGCCACAAAGTGCTCTAACCTGGAAAAAAACTAATCCAAGCTGTCTCTTTTAAGAATATGCATCAAACACTAGGGTTTGGAAATAGATTATTTGGGTTTCCTCATTTTCATGGAAACTGCATTTGTCTTCAGTAGAAATTCTCATTGCCTCCTGGTTCACAGTAGTTCCCAAGTGCTTCACAGAGGGGGCCACTGAGGAGTTCTGATTCCCTGCAGCACCCACTTTGATGGTGTTTCAGCTGTTAGAGGCCACATTTTATGTGAACCAGACAAGTATCCTAGAACATAAGCAGGGGTTGCTTGCAAAGACTTTTTATTGCAGAGAGAAAATCAAAATCTGAGAGGAAATTGGCTGGGCATTGGTCAGCACTGGTCCAGCCAAACTGTGGGTCATCAGCCCCATCAGCAGAAATAGTGCAGGTAACAAAAATGAGGCCTCTGGCATCAGGAGCTTGCATGTGCTTCAGGGCCTGCCGCAAACAGCTCTTAACTCACAAGGAACATATGCATCTGGCTGAGGCTGTTGGCTTTGCTCAAGGTAACGGAACATTATTAGGCTGCATATCTGGGCTTTGTAAACATTTATTTCTGATGCTGGGAAACATGCATAGCTTATCCTAGGAATCTCCTTCTGGTATTTGTGACATTCAGCGTGTGTATGCCCTACTCGTATGGAAATGTTCGGGTAACTCTCAAAAGTTAGGAAATGCCATTCTCCTTCACCTCTCTCATGCTTGGGGTCATGTTGTTGTTTGCTGCCTGCACATCAACCAAAGCACTAACCAGTTCAAGCTATGCAAATTGTTTTAAAAAGCTAAAAAGCCTAGCTTGCAATTTTAAATGGGATCCAGATGCCCTCATCACTTCAAGAGAGGAAGAAAAAAAGAAAAAAAGGCATGAAGTGGTAACTGTTTTTCTGTGTTACATGGCACACATTCAAGTTGAACTTGCATATAAAAATGAACTGCATAAATTCATTGTTCTGAACTTACAGTATAATGTCCTGCTTGCCTTCTGTTGACTTTAAATGCTTTGTGACTCAACTGTTTAGAACATACTTCTCAAAAAAAAAACCAACCCAGTAACAGTAACTAGAGAAATCTAAATAATATCATGAGTTATTTCTTTGCATACTTCTAGCCATTGCAAAATCTTTGGATCTCCTGATAAAATTAATTTGAAAATAGACTAAATATTCATTTATTTCTCTATTCCCATAGAAACTCTGATACAATGATTCATCCCTAAGAATTAGTAAATTCCTGACTGTGCAGTTCATACTGCTCTTCCCCACAAGGCTCTAGTAGCTAGCACACTGCATTGCAAAGACAGCTCACCTGAAGGACACATGACCTACTTTTGTTTTCTGTTTCATTTTCTTTTTTTCAGTTTCTTTTTTTTTTCAAGTTTTTGTTGTTGTTGTTGGGGGTTTTGGTTTGGTTTGGTTTGGTTTTTTTCCTATCACAAGTGAAAAAATTACCCTAAGCATCACAACTGGCATGTTCTGCCATGTTGAGGAGAGGAATGAACTAGATTTGTTCTTCAAAACTGGTAGCACATGGGATGAATGTGATTCTGCTGCAAGCAAGGAGGGATCCTGAAGCCTAGCAAAGCAATTTTTTCATACACCATGGGAAGGGATAATACACCAGCTGGAATGGAATGAGTGGTGTATGGCCCTGACAGCCTCTCTTCTGACCCAAGTTGCTCCTTGCCTGACCTTTAGTAAAGTATACAGCAAAATAAGAGGACTTCACCGGTACAACTGGAAAAGTGAGCGAAAATAGTAACTGACATAAAAGTCTCAAGCGAAAAACAGGCCACTCACCTCCAAGCTGGACACATATCCTGTCTATGTAATTAACCTTTCATACTCATCATTTCTCTTGACCTTCAGCTCCCAGACATTTTCAGTCCTTATCCTCTATGCCAACAGAGGTGTCAATTGCACTGATTTTGATAGCACTTTGGTGTTCAGGCATTTGCTTAATGAAGCTGCCCAAGTAAATCAGTTCTTTTCCACAGCAGGACACTGAGGGACATCGCTTACCTCTTCATCAACACAGTATTTACTAAAGGAAGCACAATAAATACCTTTTCTCTCAGGAAGAGGTGAAGTGGGTGCAGCTCACAAGAGTTTTGCACCCTTGGAATTACAACACAAAAGCAGAAAAAGATCATAGCATCACAAGATGTTAGGGCTTGGAAGGGACCTCCATAGATCGTCAAGTCCAACCCCCCTGCCAGAGCAGGACCATAGAATCTAGTGCAGGTCACACAGGAACACATCCAGATGGGTCTCAAAAGTCTCTGGAGACTGCTCAACCTCTCTGGAGAGCCTGTTCCAGTGCTCCATGACCCTTACAGTAAAGAAGTTCTTCCTCATGTTGAGGTGGAACTTCCTGTGCTGTAGTTTGTACCCATTGCCCCTTGTCCTATCACAGGGCACAACTGAGCAGAGCCTGTCCTCTCCCTCTTGACACCCAGCCCTCAGATATTTATAAACATTGATTAAATCCCCTCTAAGTCTTCTCTTCACCAGACCAAAAAGCTCCAGGTCACTCAGCTTCTCCTCATACAGCACTGCTCCAGCCTCTTAATCATCTTCCTAGCCCTCCATTGGACTCTTTTGAGTAGATCCCTGTCCCTCCTGAAGTGGGGAGCCCAAAACTGAATGCAATATTCCAGGTAAGGTCTCACCATGGCAGAGTAGAGGGGGAGGAGAACCTCCCTCGATCTGCTGGACACACTCTTCTTAATGCACCCCAGGATCCCATTGGCCTTCTCAGCCACAAGTGCATATTGCTGTCCCATGGATAGCTTGTTGCCCACCAGGACTCTCAGGTCCTTCTCCACAGGGCTGCTTCCCAGCAGATCACCTCCCAAGTTGTACTGGTGCAATTTATTATTCCTTCTCAGGTGTAGGACTCTGCACTTATCCTTATTGAACCTCATTAGGTTGCTCTTTGTCCAGCTCTCTGATCTGCTCAAGTCTCACTTGAATAGCAGTACAGCCTTCATGTGTGTCAGCCACTTTGGTATCATCAGCAAACTTGCTGAGCAGACACTGTCCCCTCATCAATGTCAGTGATGAAGATGTTGAACAGAACTGGACTCAGCACTGATCCCTGGCAGACTCCACCAGTTACAGCTCTCCAGCTGGACTTGGCACCATTGATCACCACTCTTTGCACTCTATTGTTTAACTGGTTCTTAATCCATCTCAGGATGTTATGGGAGACAGTGTCAAAAGCCTTGCTAAGGTCAAGGTAGACTGCGTCCACTGGTCTCCCTGCATCTACACATTAAACAGGTACAGCAGTTCCACTACATTGCACAGTCATTTTCTGTGATAAGGATAGCTAGCTCAATGGTACACAATGCACAATCAAACTGAAAGAATATTTTTGATCCCAAAGTTTATCAAATAGATAATAGCAGGTAAGAAACAGATGCAGAAAACACCCCACAACTACTGTCTACCAAGTGACTAGCAGGCTTTTCTGCAGTGCTGAAGACCAGCTTTGCCAGTAACATTCACAAAGAAATACACAGAAGTTTAAAATGGTTCCTAAGCTGCATGGACAAGTTGAGATTCATAAACAGTTACCTTTGATTTTGAGATTACACCAGAGAGTAACCTGAAAATTGTGCTATGGAAGGGAAAGTTACATGGGATCAGCAAATTCCTTTGCAGCTAGGAGAGTAGACAACAGATAGTGGCCCTCCTATATAGAGCAGTGGGGCAGTCCTGCTGCAACCCCACCAAATCAAATAACTGAACCCATGGAAACATAACAGTTTCAATTTCAAACAACTGCAGACAAAATGCAACCATATAAAATGGAAACATACTAAATAAATAAATAAATAATCAAACATTTTTAAACTCCTAGCATTTGGTAATGATGCTCATTTAAGTAATGCTAGATTTAAGCATTTTGTATCTACACTAAAGTGTATTTGTGGCTTTCATATAAACATGCAAGAGAGTTGTGGGTAATAAATTATATATAAATTATACATCCCTTTGCAGACACATTAGGAAATTCATCTACCAGTGTAATAGAAACTAAAACAACATTTACAAGGATTTCTACAATCCTTAAAATTTATAAATGTATTCGGGTTGGCAGTTCTCTGTTTGCAGTGTAGTCCAGGCGGGGTTGTAAGCAGGGCAAGAGATGGAAGGTGAGAAACAAGGAGCACCAGTGGAGTTTATTAATGAACATTAGATTGAGCATGCACCAAGCAAAACAAGTTCCAAATGAGCACGTACATTTCTGTGTGCGCTGCTAGTCAGACTAGTAAGAAACACCTGGTAAGAAGTATCTTCAAGATCAAGCAAAGAACTGAACAGTGAGTTCTATTACTCTTATGAATGATGCATAGAAGTGTTCTGGAGCGGCTTTTTCTCTTCCTATTATTAGGTCTTATTTACATTTAAGTGCACAAGGTAAATTACAACAGGCAGAATATGTCAAACACAGCATGATTCCATCACATGGTGCTGAGAGCACTCAAGAAGGTGTCACTCAGGTTCTGCACTTGACACGAGATCTCGCCATTCAGCCCACCACAACAGATTCAACAGATTGTGGGGGTCAGCCCGAGAGAAAGCATTTTCACTCAGCAACAGTGCAGAGAGGAAAAACTCCATGGGTTTGATGCTGATGTAGTAAGAAAAGGCAACATCCAAGTTGGCAATATAATTTAAAGCATGGATACTGTAATTTCAGTATGAGCAGTATAATTTAAACTCTTTGTGGACTGCAATCCACAATTTTGGCTGTGGTTAAAACTAGGAGATGAAACACAGAAAGATTAAATGGGAGTCTCCTTTGCTGGAGACATTCAAAACCCTCCTGGATGTGTTCCTGTATGAACTGTCGTCCTGCTCTGGCACGGAGGTTGTACTAGATGATCCTTCAAGGTCCCTTCCAATTCTTAACATTCCCTGTGTGTCTGCATGTAAATTACCAACCAGGAATGTCCAACACAAGTAAGATTCTTAAGTAGCTGTGCAACATGTTGATATAGCAGCTTCTGATGTGCCTTAGAAATCCAAAGTGAGGTGAGGCACTAGAAAACAGTTGCTGTAGGCTGAAAATACAGTTGTTTAAAACATGGGCTGCTTGACTGTATCTATCTACTGTATTACAGTGCAAAGGTATGTTCCTAGACTCTAAAATATGTTAATTTACTAGCACAGTTTCTGGCAAGCTTTTGGCACATCCTGATATCACAGTCCAAAGGTGTGGTTAGCAGAGCTCAGAGACCATTCCCAACTAGCTGTTTGCCTTCATCCACTCTGTGTTGTGAGTACAGAGTAATACTGTGTGGGTGAAGGTGGATTGTCCCAAGCCAGCTGCTAAGAACAGTCCTGGGAGTGTTTAAGCCAGTAGTATGGAAGCAGCCCTTGCATCTTGCTACCAGTTAGCCATCTGGGAAGAAGTGGGGCCAGACAAGAAGTATAGTTTCAGATTTTTTTCTTCTTGCCAACACTGATTTTCCAGGGAGTCAAATGACTAGAGAAGAGTACGTTTCACCTCTTCAGTTGGGACTGCTGCATCTACAATTGGAAGTTAATACAAGGAACATTTGTGGTTTGATTAAATAAAGATACTTGACTGAATGATGCCACAGAAATGGTTTGTACTTAACTGTTAGCCAGGCACAGGGAAAGTGCACTGAAGATGGTATGCCAACATCTTCTTGCATCCAGCCTACATCTGCCTGGTGTTTCACATGTGACACAGGACAAAATACAAAATGTTCACACAGTTGCTAAAAGGAGTTCATCAGGAAATTGTTCATTAACATAATGCCTGCCTTTTGTAACAATAACACTCAGTATGGCTAGTCCCTGAGTTCAGTGTGTCTCATGGGGTTGACATACAGTTCCCCTTTATATGTTTCTACTTTCATGATTCAGCAGGATTACAATGAGAGAACATGAGGAATCCAAAGTTTAGCCCACACAAGACAAAGGCACACAACAGGCTTGGATAAAGAGCTTGAAGCTGGCAGAGTTTGTTCTCTGTTCATTGTTTACAGATGTTTTTTGCTTTTTTATGAGAAAAAGTAACAGAGGCTTTTAGCGGCAGCTTTAACCACACCAATGTTTTCTCACCTCTGCCTGGCCAAAAACCTTCCTTTCAGGTGAGGATCTTGCTGATGATGCTTATCTTGTAGACACCGCAAGAGAAGGTTATTGTAACATTTTTGGCAGAGGAGGCATTGAATGCAACGAACGCATTGCATTCAAACTCTCTGAAGATGGGAACTGATAAGTGGTCGATGATGTCTTATCAAAAGCATGAAACCAGTGACTTGCAAGAGGAGTCAATTGCTTTTCTGCATAAATTATTTCTTCTCTCTCCATTCTTGCTGCAGAAGGCTGAGCTGCAGAATTCAGATTAAAGGCAGCAAGCAGCAAGCTGTGATTCTGGAATTCAGTCTGCTACTTTATCCAGAATCATCTGGTTCAGTAGGTACATGTCTGCTGACCTTCAAAACATATGATTTCTGAGGTTTTGATAGAGGTCAGGAAAACAAAATAGGGAACAATCTAAGGGAGAATGGTTTACTCTTATCTGATTACCACTGGGTTTTAGTTTTTTTAAGAGTTCATCTTTGTGCGCTTTTGTCTTCTGCTTTAGAACTATGTACAAGTCTTTAAAGGACACTTTAAATTATAGTAGAGAGTAAGAAAAGTACAGATTTTTAAATTTCCCCCCCCATTTTCATATACATACAGTGGACAGCAACTGGGGCCATTCTAGAATACATATTAGGGAAAGGGTAATACTTTCTCAAGATTCCCTTCATTTCATAGAATTATAGAATGGCTTAGGTTGGAAAGGACCTTAGAGATATCTACTCCAACCTCCCTGCCATACACAGGGATGCCTCACAACTAGACTTGGCCGCTCAAGGCCTCATCCAACCTGGCCTAGAACACCCACAAGGAGGAGGCATCCACAGCCTCTCTGGGCAACCTATTCCAGAGTCTAACTACCCTTGTACTAAGGAGCTTCTTCCTAAGATCTAGTCTAAACCTACTGTACCTCAGCTTAAAACCATTCCCCCTTGTCCTATTGCTAGACATCCTGTCATGGTAGGCCTGAATAGGCCAAAATAGGTTTATACATATCATGGCATGGCTTGCCTGGACATGTTTTTCTGCTCTCCATCCTGTTTTGGGGAGAAGCAACTGCAGGAAAGAGGACCAAGAACCTGGAGCCACTGAGTCTAAGGACTCTGGCTTGTCCAGACTTGTTTTGCTCCTGTTTACATCCTGTGGTAAACAAGGTACACACACTTGGCTTGTGCCTGCCCCATGCAAGGCCTGTGTTTTTCCCAAATTTGGATAAAGTAAGCCTATGGCTTCA
>WBNM01029877.1:23890-62164 GCA_013399055.1 Ramphastos sulfuratus
TGACCACAGGAACCTTCTCTTCCAGTTCAACTGAGTTCAGTCAATGTTTATATTTTTGCTAGTTATTTCTAAACATTCTAGATCCTATGTTATCATCTGTATAATGTTTCCATGACTGTTGCAGAAGAACATGATTATTACTCAAATTTGTGGTCGGGGGCAAGACTCCTGAATACTGAAAATTAATAAACAATATTAATTTTTTTAAATATCACCTTGCATTAATTAATTACCCCTCCATTCCACATCCTTAGGAAAAGTCCTTCTCCAGCCTTTCTGCAAGAGCCCTCTTTCTCATAAGAAATGCTGCTAAATATTCTTGAAGGAAAGACTTTGATGGCTTGAGAGCAGCAAATGGTTTGAGCTAAATGGAGACATGCAGCAGCAATGTGTACTGTACTGTGGCTGCTGCAACAGTACAGTAACATTCCTCAGCCTCGCTGCTGTTACATGCTGTAGTGTGTAAGTTGTGTACACTCACACATACGCATAGGCACGCAAATGGCAAAGCCACTGCACACTTCAAATGGCTTATAATCCAGTAAACCACCCTTGTGCCAGAAAGGATCACATCTAACCATACAGAGAGGTTGTGGAAAGCAGTCAGGGTCATTTGATGCCCACTTCAGTGCCTGGTCATCCCTTTCAGACCCAAGGGCTCAAGGCAGATGTTAAACTTGGTATTCAAAAAGTGAAAGGGCAGAATACAAACACAGCTGTGTTCAGAGACTAGGCATAGCTTTAGCATAAAACATAAAATGATGAAGAAAGAGCTGCTTTAAAAGTGCAGCTTATACTGTCTCCTTTTCATCTGTACACCCTGTTCTTTCTTACTTACTTCATCTTTTCAAATCAGTAGAGATCAGATACATAAATAAAGTTTTTGGGATGGAAACAATGACCAGCTTGCCAAATAGATTTGAATGAAAGCTCTTTCAGGCACTTTGTAAATATACAATTGCTACAAATAAAGCACAGGAAGGACTTTAAGGGTGACTTTTCTTTTGCCATCCATTTCTTTTCACATAGCAAGACATGGCATGCTTGCTCTCTTTACAGCCCGGACAGTATATACAGCCCAGGAGCAGCAGGGAAAATCCCCATAGAAGTCCCCTCTACAAGGTACACAGCTCATTTCTGGGTCTTGGGCTGGCAGCAACGAGTAGCATCCTGGGGTAGCTGTGAGAGTTATTATAGAATTCTTCAGAGTGTGGCAGAAAAGCATTACCACAATGGGGTCACTGTGTCACTGGTGACCACAAGAAGTAAAATACAGCAATTTAGTATATTGTCTGTACTCCAGGATAACCAAAACCACGTTTTCATTTAGTGTTTTCCCTGAAGTCTTTAATTGGTCTTCCCCAGTTTTTTACTAGAATAAACACTTTTGTTAGTAATGTAAAGGAAATAATCTGTCTTTGGGTGTGCTTTTTGTTTTCTTCCACAGGCCGTCCACAGGGAGGAATTAGCCTGATCCAGAACTAAATGGTACCCTCATTTGCATCAGTGCAACCCCACTGATTCCAGAAGCCTTTGATTTCCCCACCTCCCCCACGGGGGAAGACTTGAATAAATTATTCAGAATGCCAGCCCTCCTCTTTCCTTTCCACTAGTGTGGGGTAAATGGGGCTTGGAGTTGACAGAACATGCCTGCTCTTCTGTAGATGTGAGACTAAAAAAAGAAGGGAAGGAAAAGGCTAGAAATGCACTCATGGATGAGGTCCACATAAATTAGAATTTGGATTAAGAAGCATTCACTGGAAGTCACAAGTTTTGTCTCCAGTGGGTTCCCTGCACCACCATCCCCAATGTACAAAGACAGCAACACTGCTCAATAATTCGGCCAAGGTGTTGCAGATGACTACACAGAAGTGCCCTTTCCCAGAAAAGCAAAGCATGACAGCACTACTACATATCCTTTGATGTAATTAGTGAAGCAGTTCAGACAGATAGGACTGCCTATTGAGGTCGAGGGTATGTTTATAAACAAAGTTAGCCACACCTTAAGATCAAGTAGTCCCAATTATATACCAATTAAAACACTAAAGTATTTTGTGACCTTCATGTAACATTTCCCTATTTATTTCCACTACCACACAATCTCTTGAGCTCTATGCAAAACATTATTAGAATGTTTTCTGATTAATTACTAGTATGTTGTAATAAAAATGTTGTTATGCTCATTAACAATTAAACAGGAAAGCTTCCCTCTCATCCCATTGGAGTTGAGGTCCAAATTCAACTTCAGAAGTTCCTGTTTATGTTCTTGTTTTGCCCTGTCACATCTCCTAACTTTACTAAAATAGTTTTCTTAGATGAGTGCTACTGTAAATGCTTTTACAGGTATCATTAATGACTCACCATATCCCTCCCAGCTGCCCAGATGTCCTCCTACTGGCATCACAAGAAAACTCTAAGGTGGCTGGAAAACAAAACCAATACTGAAAACTTGATCACATTCTGGTCATTTTCATTCTGCTTTGATTCTCATTCTTTTCATATTCATCAGAGGACTGGTATACATACCTGCCGAAAAGGAGATGCACCGTGCATGGAAAAAATGTGAGCAGGTGGGGATGGGATAGGCTACAGGCAGCATCTGCTCACAACATGAAAATCAATCTCCTGGCCCTCAGTAAGACTGCTTTCTTAGATCTGTGGTCATCATGGTGATACTTGCAATCTTCTTGAGAAAATGGCACTGTGAGACTGCTTCCTCTATCTGACCGAAACTGAACACAGCTATATGGAAGGAGGTTTAAAATGCAGCATAGTCCATAACCAGTTTCTTTCCAAGATCAGCTAACTAAGGCATTTATTATTTTTAGCTGTACAATGCCTCTGTAAAGGAGTGTGCTAGGAAGCATGCAACATAAGCAAGAGAGGAGAAAAATGGAGAAAGAAGCGAGCTTGGTAAATGGGAGTTTGGAAAGGAAGGGAGATGCAGAGAATCATGCAGAAAAATTGCCTGCCCTTTCTCTGAGAGATAGATGTTGCTCAGAGACAGCACTGATCTTCCTGCACGTAGGCAATGCAGTTCCTGCACTCTGAAGAAATCTGTCATCAAGCAGGCAAACATGGCAAAACAAATTTTTTTTAAACTCTCTATATTTTTTAATTGTAGGATTTTGGGGGTTTCTTTTAAACAAATATGTCAGGGCCCTTGCCTGCAGGCTATTGTTGTCCACAGTGACTCTCCATCTGTCTCCAATGCAGACAGGGAAGAAACCACATTCATCTTTATTGATTACTTATGGTCTTGAAGGCCTTTATAATGGAAAGGACGATGTCAGTGTAAGACAATAGATATGGTGAGACCTTCCCCATGCTTCTTTGTTTAAGCTCAGTGGGTGCCCCAGGCACTTTGTGTGTATGTCTAAACCAAACATCAGTCAGAAACCCAACATGTTCATGGGATACAAAAAGCTGGTACCTCAATGCATGAGAGAATTTCATAGTCAGGGTCAAGTTTACTTTGAAGACTGTGCTGTGATGGGAAAAATGCCTTGGATTTTTAATAGGACAAAAGTTGATGCTGTTTATTTCCAGGCTCTCATTTCGTCTTAAAAACCCAATCTAGGATCCAAAGCTGTGCTGTAGCTGGGGACTTCTACATCATGAACTCTCACAAACAGTGAAAATTACCTATACTCACTGCTTCATTGTAAATCTTCTGCATGACATCAGTGGGCAAAAATACTCTTGATGAGAAAACACATAGTACTTCAGCTTATAGGAACATTCTGAAATATAGAAAGATGATATGCAAAACTAAATTGCAGTAGCAGTACCAATTTTTGCTGACATTTTTGTGCCATCTACTACAAGAACCCAGAGGACAGCTGTACCTAGACTCCCTGTATTGTAAGCTGCTGTAGAACCACATGGGTTTACTCTTGCTGTTTGATTCCAAAACAATCACCAAAAGTTATTTCATTTCGGGAAGGCAAATTGACTGAGAAGTGGGAACAAATACTGAGAAACATACAGAGAGATTAAGTAAAAGGATTTCCTGCATAAATTATGTTCTTTCCTTTTCTCTTCCTCATTGTTCTTTACATAAAAAAACACAGCATATGTAACTCCATTTAACTTAATGGTCAGTAAAAGCTTTTAAACATTTTCTTCTGTTTCTGCTTGTATCTGAGAATAAAACATGGCATTTTGTTATTTTGAAACTTCACCACAGACAACAGAAAGTTCCAAAGAAGATCCAGCAGTACTAAATACTAATGGATAACTCTGTTAAAGAGTGCAGCTCTCCCTGGAGAGAAATTAGAGATCAGTTATGAAAACTGGACATCCATAAATCTATGAGTCCTGAGGGGATGTACCCGTGGGTGCGGAGGGAGCTGGCAGAAGTCATTGCTAAGCCACACTCCATCACCTTTGGTAAGTTGTGGGAAACAGGAGAGGTGCCTGAGGACTGGAAGAAAATGAATGTCACTCCAGTCTTCAAAAAAGGCAAGAAGGAGAACCTGGGTAACTACAGACCAGCCAGCCTCATCTCTATACCTGGAAACGTGATGGAACAATTTCTCCTCAGTACTGTCTCTAGGCATATGAAGGATAAGAAGTATATTGGGATCAATCAGCATGGTTTTATCAAAGGAAAGGCATGTTTAACTAGCCTGATAGCCTCTCATGAGGACATACCCAGGTGGAGAGATGATAGTAGATGTGGTTTCTCTTGACCTCAGGAAAACATTTGACACCGTCTCCCACAGCATCCTTGCAGCTAAACTGAGGTAGTGTGGTCTGGATGATCAGGTAGTGAGGTGGATCAGGAACTGGTTGAAGAAAAAGAGTCAAAGAGTTGTGGTCAGTGGGACAGAGTCTAGTTGGAGTCCCTCAGGGGTCAGTACTGAGACCAGTACTATGCAATATATTCATTATGGATGAGGGCATGGTGTGCACTGTCAGCAAGTTTGCTAATGACATAAAAGCCATCTTGACTTTCCAGGGCACCTTAGCACCTTGAGACTTGAAAGCAGTCATCCTCACTGCAAGTTATTGTGAAGCTTCCAAGGTTTTCACTAGTAAATGAAATAGTGGATGGCCTAGGGCATGAGATATGCCCACATTAATCAGATTTCTCCCATGCAACTCCTGGACATGGAGGTTCTGAGGGACCCTTCCCAGCAAGTAGTGTTCATGCAGGCACCCAGCTGTGATGTGAAAAAAAGTTTACTGCTATAGATGCAGGGTATTTTGTGGGCCAGTAGTTTTCAGTGTCCAGAAAGCTCTTCAACCCGTTTAATTTACTAATGCATGTCTATCTGAAGGCAGCCCAGTCCAGTAAATCACTGGCTTTACCCAACACTCAGTGATACTGATGTCAGTGCACAAAAGCCACATCAGTGTGCAGAAAGGAAATAGATCAATAAGGTCAGGGAAACAGAGTTAAGTAAAAAAAATGTCTGCATTTAGCCTGTTGCCTAGAGTGCTCCCATGGTTTGGTGAGTGGGTTCTTGTTCCCACTGAGGAGTTGATTGTGCATTTTTGTCTAATGACTCTAATGGATATACATTCCCCTGGAGCTGGAACAGGAAAACAGCTGTAATTTTGTCATGACAGAGCAAGCTCTATGAGGCACGATTTCCATTTGAAGGGAGGAATTTCTAATGATATTTATGAAGGACAAACCTCATGCAAGCCATTTATTGCTCCAGTCAATGACTAAAGAAGGTAGTATATAATTTAAATATACATTTGAAAGAAGTACAGAGGAATCAATAGTAAATTAATTTTTAACAATGGCAAACCTACAGGAATAATTAACTGGTTAGGTTGATATATAACAGAAGTCGATATACCCAAAACAGAGCTGATAAAAAAAAATACAGAAAAATTATTAGAAAACCCCTTAATTCCTCCAAATACTGATTCAAATCAACAGTTTGGGGAGGATTTAAATAAAAAAAAAAAAAAAAAAAGCTTATTCAGTAAGTATTTTATCATTTTAAGTATTTTATCATTTAAAGTAAAAGGTAAAGCTACTCAATCTCAAAAGAAAATAAATTGTTTTATGTATCAGTGTATTAATTAAGTTCATTTACATTTTAATTTTAGAATTAAAAGACAAACAAACACACCCTAGCACTGTCCAAATGAAAAACCCCAATCAGTATTGCACATCTTTCTTTCATACACACTAATAGTCTTTAACATAATTTTTTTAGTATCTTCTCAAAACCTATATTTGGAAGGTAAGAGAAGACTAAATCATAGGCCATGTTAGATTCCATTTCAATGTACACAGAAGTTTATATTCACTAGCTCTCACTTTTATTAATTATTTCTTTTCTGTTTTGTTTGTTTGTTTCCAAGTTCTATTCTAAAGTCCTTTTCTGATATTATTTTTCCAAGGTGTTAATCAAAACTGCAAAGGTGATGAACTGTGCACTCAAATGCTCACATGCGATTTTGTCTGTTTTAAAGGCATCTGTCACTGCAGTAGCAGACACAAATAAATATGATACCCTCATTTTCAAAAGGCAGAGCCTTTAAGAGGTAGAGATCTGAGAAAAAAGGACTCAGAATGGCCCTGTCTGATGGCTAGAGCAATAGTAAGAGTTAAGGGAGGACAAAATCAAACAGTTCAAAGATCTCGCAGGACAGCTACAGAAGAAACAGGAGGGACCACAAGGTTTCCAAATCCAAAAGCACAGCTGCTGATCATCTTTCAATCAACAATGTATTTAACTGCAGGTTTGGGGAGGAGGTTTGTTGGGTTGTTTTTAAGCAGAGACTAAAAACTCCTATCTTTGGCAAAGGCTTGAGCACGTTCACCTCAAAATTACTAGAGCATTTATGTGACAAGATGCTGCTTAGTAGAGAAAAAAAGAATGAGAAAATAACTCCTAATAGAGTGTCTGTGATTTTAACTTCTATTGAAATTGAATACAAGAATAAGTGAAAGAATTTACCTTTCACATTACTGACTTAGAATAATGCTAACAAGAAGTAATTCATTTTGGTGAACTATCACAATGTAAAAACAAAAGGAAACTCTAACTGTACTCCAAGGTAATTCAATAACTGTCAATGAGGACAACAGAACTGATTTTGCTCAGTTTGTCTCATGGTAAAATTGTAATTTGTCTTTACCGGCATTTTTTCAAATGCTATAATAAAGCACATTATCTATCCCAAAGCAAAAATACTTTTAATATAGCCTTTTAATAAAAACAGCACTTCTGTTGTTTGCAGTGAGTTCTGAAAATGGTATATTTTTTCTCATGCTTTCCCAGTCATTGTATTGATTGTTACATAAATTTACTGAGTTATTTCACCTGTTACCGTCTTTTGAAGGTTATGCAACTTAAAATAGTTAAACTACCCTTTAGTTCGACCTTGGTGAGCCATCAAAACATTCTTGGAATCAGCACTTCTTAACCATTGATGATTTTTATGCATTTTTAAAGTAATATCTGAAAACTGAAGGACTGTGTCTCCTTTGGGAAGATTAAATTCCACTTCCCACATAGTATTTTCTAACATATTTAAACTTTGGAAATAAATTGCTCATTGACTAGTCTTTATGAAAGGAACAATCCAAGCAAGCACAGCCCACTAGTTTCTTCATCCATTTGATCCTCAGAATGACAGATTCTCTACTAATGAATTCAGATATTATATGCACCCTCAAAAGCAGCCTGGATAAACAGTTGAGGGAGTGGATGCAGCCCAAAAGCATGAAGTCATCAAAACAGTAGCCTCCATCATGTTAACAAGTTCTGAAGAAAATAAGCAAAATGGAAGGGAGTAGGATGGTTGGGCAAGAAGAAGGGAATCTGTCTGAAATGCTGAATATTTTATTCATATTAACAAAAAAATAATTGTATGTTTAGCACTAGATGTCAAGTAGTCAAGATACATTTTTGTAAACTGGAAAAAAAACAACCAAACAAACCCACAAATTTTAGAGTTAGTCTTGTGCACAGTGATTTAATGGGAAGGGAGTGGTGGCCCTTTGCAGAGGAGCAATCTGGAACTGTGGACGTGGTAGACAGAGGCTGGCAACGGTTGCAGGCTTATGTTATTGCTGCCTAACAACAATTTCCTGGCTCCCTTTGGTATCTCTCTTGGTATTTCTTGCTGGAGTGATTATGTTCCATTTGTCACCATTCCCTGGATTTTGCAATAACAAACATATGTAAAATTAATTTTCTAATATCACATGTTTAACCATAGAGTGTATGAGCTTGGATAACCTATTTTGCATTATTCTAGTGCTATTGCTGATATGCAATTATTTCATTTCTCATTTGTATGAGTGAATTTAAAACATTTTCAGTAACTACATTAAGTATTTTAAGCCTTGATGTATAAACAGTTTCCAAGAAGAGGCTAACCAAGTGTCTTGTACCAAAAGCAGCCTAAAGAAGCAGCATTATTTGTGTCATTATATCACAAGACTCTGCTCTGAACTCAGAAACACAAATTTATGGTCCTGCTTAGTGGTGGGACTTTTCGAATGCTGTACACCTTACTGCTGTGTAAGGTGTAAGATGAGAAAGATACTGACCTCTCTTGGTCTCCTAAGTTATAAAACTCTCCCCCAAAATTAGTTAGAACAGTAAAATTAGGATATAAAATTCAGGAAGGTTTAACGGTTATTTACACATTCCTGTTTGCCTTACATCACACTGTCCTCTTTTCCAGTCCAAGACTCCCATGTCTTTTCTTAAAGAGAAAATATCTCAGAGTTAAACTCTAACAGCACTGAACAGATGTCTTAATGAGATAGGTTTTATGAGGATAAAAGATTCATTTTTCATCTTTCCTCCCATATTGAAGGATTTAGATGATAACATGAAAAAATCACAGCTACCAGATTTTCATAGATTGCTATTTTAAACATGTTTCTTTGTATTCTCTATGCTGGCCACATCTCAGTGATTATTAACACAGAGCAGTCTCTTTCTCAGAAATGTCCTGCAAACTCATCCATAGCTTCTAGTAAAAGGCAAACAATGCCTAAAAAATTACTTCTCACAAGATGAATAAAGTAAAAGACTATTTTTTTTCATTTCGAAGGACAAATTCCTTTTGTTTATTACCAATGAATCATATGTAAAGAAGCAAGAAGAAAACATTTGATCCAGTAAGACAAAATATCCAATTACTGTTTGCTCACAGCAGGTTGGAGGAATTATATGCATCACGACTCGACAGTTCAAGTATGATGCAAGAAATAAGACTCGGGGTTTATGCTGTTCCCCCATGTACACTAAACTTGCCTGCCAATAACTGTAAAACTGGATATCTGCTGTCAGGAGATCTACAGTGGGCAAGCTGTATGTACAATGTGGCATGACTTTTGGCAATTTTAGACCTGTCCTACACTTCAAACATGGGGACTTGGCTAACACATTCCTACTACTTTGCTCCCTGCTATCTCTGCTACATCAATTAAAGCCAGTGTTTTAATTTGGACCCCTATTTCTACAGAATGTTCTTCACATAAATCCATCCATCTCAATGAGATAGTTTTCTACTTGAGCAGGATCAGGAGACTGAGGCCCATTCACGGCATGTCACAGTCTTTGTTCCCTTTTTTTCCCAGAGCTATTTAAACCTTTTAAAAGCTTGGATACACTCTATGGCACTTAATACCTAGATGGACAATGAAAATATCTATCTAAATCAAAACCAGAGTTATTTTTATTTGAAAATATTGGGCTACTGGTTTGAAATCATCAAGACAGTCATCAGCAAGTTTGCAGATGACACCAAGCTGGGGGCAGATGTTGGTCGGTTGGAGGGCAGAAGGGCTCTGCAGTGGGACCTCAAGCACCTGGACAGATGGGCAGAGTCCAGGGGGATGGCTTTCAACAAATCCAAGTGCCGGGTGCTGCACTTTGGCCACAACAACCCCATGCAGAGCTACAGGCTGGGGTCGGAGTGGCTGGAGAGCAGCCAAACAGAAAGGGATCTGGGGGTGCTGATTGACACCCGCCTAAACATGAGCCAGCAGTGTGCCCAGGTGGCCANACTTAAGTATCTAGCTGTAGACAGCCAGTAGTGAAGCTCGGAGGCAGGTAACTACCGAGGTTTACTTGGTAAAATCATTTTCTTTTTGTTACTGCTATACCAGAAGCTTTGGGTGGAAGCAATTTGGTTTGGTAGGAATTCTATTAGTGCTGAGTAAGGGAACATAAAATACTCTCTGTATTATCTTGAGTTGTAGACCTTCAGCTCAGCTGCTCCTTTCTCCATTCTTAGGCTCCAGTGGTGCGCTGAAGAGAGAAAACACAAAACAGATTTTTTCACGAATTTGTCTGCAACCAGTACAACAGATAACCAGGTAACAACTCCAGTAGTTCAAGAGCCTCACTGTTTCTGCAGACTAGTTTCTCACATACAGAAGCCTTAGTGCTGGGCCTCTGCTAGGAAGCTGGGATTTCTTCTTTATATTAAAGGCAGAATGGTGGGTGGAGAGTTCACAGAATCACAGAATTAACCAGGTTGGAAAAGACCTCTGGGATCACCAAGTCCAGCCTATCACCTATCCCTTCTAATTAACTAAAGCACGGCAATAAGTGCCTTATCCAGTCTCCTTTTAAACACCTCCAGGAACAGTGACTCCACCACCTCCCCAGGCAGCCCATTCCAATGCCAATCACTCTTTCCATGAAGAATTTCTTCCTAATGTCCAGCCCTGGTGCAGCTTGAGGCTGCGTCCTCTTGTTCTGTCACTAGGTGCCTGGGAGAAAAGGCCAATCCCCACCTGGCTACAACCTCCTTTCAGGTAATTACAGACAGCAATGAGGTCTCTTCTGAGCCTCCCCTTCTCCAGGCTGAAGGACCCCAGCTCCCTCAGCCACTCCTTGTAGGGCTGTGCTCCAGCCCCCTCACCAGCCTTCTCTGGACACATTAATAGATTGAGCTTGTTTGTTTGTTTTGGTTGCATTATATAAAGGAGTAGCACTCTTTAGTCTATGGCTGTTGCAAGCAGAGATTCTTTGGCCCTAGGTAGATACTCAAAGGAGTGGTGCTCTAGTGGAGCTTTCTGGCCAATGTACCACTGTACGACCACAGCTACTGTACAGGCATGGGAGCTGCTGGTTAATTCAATCCCAAGGGAGTGAGTAGGGCCAGTCATTGCTAATGTATTGTTTTGTATTCAGCTGTCATCTGAGCACAATCCCATCCCTCGTGGAGCCGTGGGACCCTGCAGGAGCCGTTGGCTCATATGTGGCCTGTGAATTGCTCCTAGAGTTCTTCCTTCAGCATCCTGGACTGTGGGGCATATGCCTCACAGTTGTTTGAAGCTCATGATTTTGGTAGATTTAGCTTGTGAGAGCGCCACTTATTGCAGGATCACAATATTCAATACAGGCAAAAATAATTACAACAAGGCAAGCTGGCATGGAGATCCGATGCACTGCTTCTTCATAGAAAATTTGCACACTTTTATCCCGTTTGTAATGGGAAGAAGCTTCCCCACATGCATGGAAGGATCAGTTTTGTTGAATTCCCTCACAGTGGATGACTGCTGGAAGAGCTCATATGATGTACCTAACTTACCATGAGGGAAATACCTTTTATGGCCCTGACATAAACACGTAGAATCATAGAATAATAGAATTGTAGAATCATAGAATCATAGGTTGGAACAGACCTTTAAAGGTCTGATGTCCCTTCATGTCCTAAGGGACATCTTCACCTAGAAGTCCGGACTTCAGAGCCCTGTATAGCCTGACTCTGAATATTTCCACAGGCAGCAAGGGCAGACAATCATCCCCCTTACTAGAAATGCAGAGCTCTAAAATCGTTGTGGTGATCAATACACTACAACGGAGCAATCTAAATACACATCTATTCCAGACGAATGAACTTGAAAATGTTTCTTGTGACCTTTCCCAAATGCCATTCTTTATCATTGCCAAGTAGAATTCCAAGCAGTTTAATCAGAGGAAGATTTGGTGTGGTGACAGATTTGTTTGGGAGTCATTACTATTTTTCAGTTTTGTGAATCTTTACAGCACAAGCTGAGCAATATCTTTTAAGACTCCTAGACATGTGATTAACTCAGAAAATTGTTCCCTTTCACCACATCATCCTCATAATATTAAAGAAGTTGCAAGTGGCTTTCTGGTTTATTCCAGTTCAGCAGCACACACACATTTCATCTTGTCACGCAAAGCACCAGAGGGAAGGCATGTGAGGTGGTGAAGCATGAGAGAGAATTTACCCAACTTGCCTAAGCCCACAGGTAGGTTACACATGTCGTGCTCAGTGGAATGTGACCTGGCATAGCACTGAGGTGAAGCAATTTAGCAGGTGGTAGAATTGTGGTGACATGAAGCAAACACTGTACCAGTGATTTCAAGTTATGTTTGTGTGCACAGGTGTCATGGTTAAGCCCTCCATTTCAGGAGTACCAAGCACCCTTCATTTATCAAAGACAATAAGTAGAATCCATGAAAAGAAAGTTATGAGCTAATTGCTGTAACAGTCCTTCTTACAGACAAATTGCAGATGACACCTTTTATCTATCTTCATCAGCCAGAACAACAAAGCCAGTTCAAGCCATGGCTTCATTCCACCTTTAAATAGCCACAAATGCCAGCCAGGCACCAAACAGATATTTCACCCCACAAACCTAAGAACAGTTTTTTACCCATAAAGTGTACATCTTCTCCTCATAACTAATGGGTCCACAACTACGAGGGTGCCTTTGAACACTCTATGTGAGCTCTAGTGATGCCAGTCAACACACTCCTGAGACAGCAGTGCTGTGCACTCCCAGCCAGACTATTGGGATACTTAGAATAAGCGGTTTATGACAAAGCCCTTCCAGCTCCCCTCTGCACATGTGTGTTCAGGAAGCCTTTTTGCTAGAAGGAGAGGTGAATACCTTTCTCCACAGTGCAATTGCTTTTCTGAAGGCTTCACAGGTTTTTACAGAATGATGGAGCTCAGTGAGCCTCTCTTTTTCATTTCTGTATGCCTTTAGGCTGAAGCAACACACTTCAGGTTGCAGATAGGTAACTTACAATGAAAAGCAGTCTCAAATGTATCTTTTTGCTTTCCTTTGCCTAAATTCGGAATTCCAGACTTATTTGGCACTTAACCTAGGAGACAATACATACTTTTCCACTGATGCTATCAAAGGCAGACAGAGGGACAATTACTCTAAAGGAGTAAGAGCAGCATTATTATTTAAAGAAAGCATTACAAGGAGCTTGCCGTGTGATTTCTGTTCTGATCACATCAGTCAGTCATTACACTAGCAGAGACTCCTGGTAGATGTGTGTATGCCACCTCTTTCAGGCAGAATGCTGTCCTCCTGCTTTGCTACTGTAATAGAAGATATGTTAAGTTAACTTAAAAATAGAAAATTTCTTTCTTTCTAGAAAATTTTCTGTCTTGTTCCCTCTTAGAGACAGAAGGGGGAAAGCCATTTCCACAAGCAAAAATGCATCATGCTTATAAAAGCCTTGGTAGATCCCTAAATATAGATAACTGAAAAATCAGTATAAATCAATACCTAAGGTGCATGATGCATTTCACACTTAGTGACTCACTGAGAGCCACTGCATCCAAATAAACAGCAGCAATTCTGCTAAGCTAGGAAAAAAAAAGAAATAGAGAATAATGCTAATAAACTTTTAAAGGTGTCTGTATTTCGAATTGGAAAATTATTTGCCAAAATCATAGTTTTGTCTGCAGGTTTTGTGATTTTATCAGTGTTGTTCATGCATATATGAAGTCCAAAAATATCCATTTTATTCACATCCTCCATTTTTTTATTTCATTCCCTAGAAAGAATCTGCATCTGCACGGGAACAAAATCTGAAGTTTTCTCTTCCCAACCCCTCCCGCCACACTTTCCTGAGCAAAAGGAAGAATAATAATTTTTATTGACCAATTAGAATTATTTTTGTCTGCTCACTTTTAGAGTAAATTCATGTGTCACAGGAAAAAATGGGTTAAGCTAAGCTGTCTTGGACTCAATGGAAAGTCCAGATGTGCTGTGCAATGGTTACAGACCAAGAACATATTCTGACACTACAACTTTCATTTCACTACAACTTTCATTTATAATGCCAGCAGAAAGATTTCATACCCTTAGGTAGCTGCCAAGCATATGGTTTCATACTACACTTATGCTGTTCTATACTAACTATAGGAAAAATGAAATTCTATACACCATCACTGGAGCAAGTGTGAAGTCAAATTCACAGACTTTTCAAAAACAGTGAGGAAGCTGCAAGTGCAGAACCATAATTTTCATTAATTATCTGAAAGTTCCAAATTACTGATAAAATATGCAGGTATCATGAAGGTTAGAAGAGCAGTCAGAGCAATTTATCTGCCCTGTACACCAAGCCCAGCCAAGCAAAACGTGTTTTCAAAACAAAAGCTTGGGCAGCTGGGAAGAAAGAATGGAGATCAGCCTCACGCAATGGGAAACTGCCTCAAGGCTCTACAAGACAGCTAATTGAGCAGAACAGCTCGTATTTAAAAGTATAAAAGATTTTTGGATGAAGAAACAGGGAAATAATACTAAGAGGCATAGAGATAGTGTTTTTTCTCCATATGTCATCAGTGAGTACATTGCTAGAACATGATGACCTTTGGGAGAATCCACGCCTCAAAAAAGGAAGTTGCAAATCTGCAGAGAGCTTAGGGGAGAATGGTTAAAGGAGGAAAATACAGCACTTATGTGGAAACTGAAGAAACTTAATCTATTTAAGCTTATTCAAGAAATTAAGAAGCTACTCAATTACAACCTGTATGCATTTCTATTGAGGAAATTATATAACAAAAAAAATGTTTAATGAGACACAGTAAATGGAAAAAAAATTTCAACAAATCCAGTCTCAAATTATGAAGCTCAGCGAAACTAAAACCACTGGTCAATAAATGTGTAATAGATTTTCCATCACTTAAAGTTATGAGGACAAGTGAAGGTAGGATACAGTTTTCTTCACGTTGCCTTCTATGGAGTAAGGTATTGCTGAAATAAAATAAGCCCACAAATGAGTTGCTGCTTGTTCACACCACAAACCCTTAGCTGAAATCTGAGGCAAGCTTTGGACAACTTCAACTGCTTTGGACAACTTCAATTGTTCTTGAAGCAGTTCATGATCAGTGTGATGATCTTTGAGGTCTCTTCCAACCTTGCTTATACTGTGATACTGTGATACTGTGATAATCAGTTCACATTCACATACTCCTGTGTTTTGCAGCACCCTTGGTAGAGAAATCGGTATGGTTTCCCTAATGGTGACGGGAAATTCACTTCAGCTGAGGAACTAATACAGAGAACAAATAGATCAATCAGTTTCAGTTTAGTTCCCCTTGTCTATGGTCACAGCAACTCTTTCCCCAATATTTTATACTAATGCACTTTTCACAGTTTTAGCTTACTGCACACAATATGCCAGCTCTGCCTACCTGCTTACAACTGTTTTTTAAGCATTCAGAGACAGTAAATTCAGGACAATTTCAAATGCTACATAAAAATGCTTCTGCAGTAAGGAATCTAATGCTGTAAAATAAATATATGTATCAGCACTGGTCAGGCCACANTCTAATAATATATATTATATTAGTCAAATTGTAGAATCAAAGAATGCTTTCAGTTGGAAGGAACCTTTAAAAGTCATCTAGTCCTCCATAGCGAGCAGGGACATCTTCAATTGGATCAGGTTGCTCAGAGCCTCATCCAACCTGACCTTGAATGTTTTCAAGGACAGAGCATATTCATATATATGCTATATGCTATGCTATAAGTATGCAAATAAAGTATTTCTATTTACATTTTAATATATTTTATATATCTAAATATACATGTATGATATAATGTACTAGATAAAACCTGCCAAGAACCCTTTCTCTCTGGCAGGAAACATGCCTCATCCTGTTTTCACATGATAGCAAGTGTACATTTCTTTTAATGACTAAAAGACTTATGAATTATCTTTGAATCAGTCAAAGCTTCTGCAAGAAAAATTAGAATTTCATGCCACTGTAAGGCTTCTTATATTTTTTCTTTGAAAAATACAAGTACACAGGAAATACATATAGAGGCCTGTAAATTGTCTAAAGTTATGAGGAAATAAGTTTTACACACTTTCCTTTTAGACCATTGCCAGATGCTTGATGGTCCTCCCATGAGCTCCATGGATACTGATCACTAATCACATGTGCCTGAACCCTACATACTGTACTGTGCCATCACTAACATTTCTAAGCAAATCATCTTGATTTCAGGTGGCCATTAATTGCAAAGACACTGACGTGACAGGCCATGAGAATAGAAACTCAACTCTTTGAACTACCAGAAGGCCCTTAATCTTCCAGGTGACACACATTGTCCTGTAATTGCTTTCTCCAAGACATGATAGTCTAACTTGTCAGTCTATATATTTAGATATAATTGGTTGGTTGTTAATATGATGGGGCAGGATATTTGAATTTGTGTTACTAATTGTTAAGGCAACAGATGGGATGATAATTCATAACATGGTAGGAATAGTAAAAGTCATCACAAAATTCATTACTTGGCAGAGGTGACTGACTCTCAGAGGTGGGTATAGTATTTTATTCCATTTATGTTACACATAATGACAGGGAAATGCCCTGAATGCTTCATCCTGCATGACTTACATTCTTAGCGCTGCAAAGTGCGCTATAAAGCAGACCACATATTTGGCCAAATCATCATGTGTTCACTAATATCAACAGAGCTCAAATTCACAAACACAGAGATTAAAAAAAAAAAAAAAATCCCAAAATAGCAAGTGTATTCCCAGCACACAAATAATAATTGATGTAGCTGGCATCTTTAATTTCGTAATGCCCACATCCAGTTTGCAGGCAAGTCTCTTCTCAGTGGGGAGCCCTCCATCCAGTAGAGGTGCCTGAAGTTGGAGATTAGTTCTGCAGCTCATGAAACAATTTAGCAAAGCTGGTTTCCTATGAAACTGTATCCTTTGTTTCTTTATTCCTCTGCCACTTATGCAATAGCCCAGTTCTGCCCTTAATGTGTTTGTTGCTGTTTCCTGGCTATCACCCTGAGGAAAAGCTTAGGCGGTGCTGGCAGGGCAACCCAGGGGCACACGATGATTGACCAGTTAGCTGAGCTCCAGCTGCCTTCCCTTTTGAAGTAGCATAGATGTGTCTCCCCCACTCCCAGCACAGCAGTTTTCATAAAACTGTAAATATGCAGACCATAACTATTCTGAGATGTTTCTCCTCTAACAGTTTGGACTTGAACTGGCCAAAGACTTTGTAAGTTACAAAGAAAATGGGAAAGAGCTGAACAGACACTGTGATCACATAAATCACATTTTCTTCAGAAATCACCCTAGTAATTTCATGGGAGCACTATAAGTGGCACATAAAATATCCCTTGCCTTATCAAGACACCTACAGAGCTTGCTCTGATCAATTTACCAAAATGGAGACTGAGAGGTAACATGGGTACAGTGAATTCATGCTCTCACAGGAAGAAAATAAAATAAACTGGAACAAGAACCAATAGTTTCAAGCTGTAAAAGAAAGATAAATATGAAGAACTAAATATGTTAACAATGAAGATGATTAATTTCTGACATGTAGCGGGCATGTTTCAGGTTCAGCATCCCTCAGTGTGCCCAAACTGGGGACTGCTGTCCCCAGTACACAATTTGGTCAGAAACAACCAGGCTCGATGTAAAGACTGTGCAAGTAATAACTGAGAGCCCAAATCACTGAAAATGTCATTTTGCATGGTCTTATGAATCTTTTGGGCTTCGTAAGTGTAAAAACTGAAATGTGTAAAAAAACAAATGCCAAGTTAAAAATGTCTGAAATCAAGATACATGATGCAAGTGACAGCGCTCAGTACAAGGACTAGTTGTACACATCCTTAATGAATTACAATAGCACATCTTCCTCTCTTCCATCCCTCTTGCTGAAGCATTTATAGAGATTCATAAACCAGCTACTGTATGAAAAGCCTAAAGTTTGGGCCACGTGAGGCATGGAAAGACTCTCAGAAAGGTCAGAATGAACATTGCAAGAATGCACATATTAGAACACAGCTTCTCTGTTGTAACAAATCATGATCCTGCAGCTCACAACAGAATAAAACTGCAATGCTTATAAATCACTGCATAAAATAGAGTGATTTTTCTTTTTTTCTTAATGACAGGAAGAGTAGCAATATTTGGATCTCAATTGACTAAAAAATTTCTTTGTTTAAATAGGAAGGAAGCTCGGGAAAAATCAAGGAAAGCTGGATACATTGTGCTTAGAGGGAGAGCATTTTAAGTCACTAATGACAATGTATTATTTTGAATGAGGAGAGGAAAGGGAAAACAGTGACATAGCAAAGAGATGCTTTAACAATAACACTTTAGAAGCCTTATGAATAGACTCCTGACCTTTACTGCAAAACACTGAGGCACAAGGGCCCTACAGTGGTCTATATTCATTTCACAAAAACAAATAGTATCAAGCCATTGTTTCAAAAAGTCAGAGGAAACACACATATGAGGATTAGCCCTTGACTGTTGTACTTCAAGCAAATAGGAACATACCTGGGAGTTGGATTACATGGCCTTTAAAGGATCCTTCCAACTCAAAACATTCTGATACCTCAGGAGAGAAAAAAGTGGAGGGGATAATAAGAGGAAATTTCATTCAGTTTCTTCCAAATCCTTCTTAGTTGTAATTAATGTTTTGGAGTGTTGATGGAAGGAGTTTTAGCTAATATTGTTTTCTTAATGTGGCATGTGTGCTGTAGATTTCTCACAGCAAGTCTGTTGTACCTTGACATAGCACACACCCTAGATAAGGTGGGGAGCTGCTCAGTAGAGCTGAATGATACTAGCAGAAATAATGAGCCTTGTTTCCATATGTGTGTCAACACTTCAGTTATCCTGCCATTAACTTCAGCTAGACCAGTGTCAGTTAAACAGGCGAGCTACTCCTGCTCCTTCTTATGTGTGCAATATTAAACTCTGTAGTCTCTAGGACATTTGAACGTGCAAAACCTTACAGGTTAAGACCAATACGTTGCAACCAGTAGCTCTTTCACATGTATACAAGTATCTTCCTTGACTGAAATATTATCAGCTTCCAGGAATTACAGATCCATGTTCCTGTAAAAATGGGACAAAGTGGAAATAATTTGCATTTAATTTATAGGTAATGTTTGCTCATGTCTGGTAGCACACAACACACACACTGGTATGAGTCGTATGGTGTCTAGGTTTTAGCAAAGACCTGACTTTTCAAGGTGATAGAAGCCATAGCAAGGTGATATTTGTAATCACCACTGCAGTCCTAGGCTACACATCATGTGCTGCTATGCCCTTTAAAATAAACAAGGGGCCATAGGGGAAGAGTTTGTGGAAAGCAGTCCATTTGTTTTAATGACAGCTCACAAGCAGCACTGGAAAGCAGCAAAGCAAAAGCATTGAATCATAGAATCATCCCTCAAAGCAACACAGAAAGCTCATTGTAAAGTGAGCACGAGTGACTCAGGGCACTGGAATGGAATATGGCACCTTTCACCTCCAGGTCACCACTTTCCATCCATTTTCTGTTAGCTGGGACTAGAAGCTATTACCATCAGAGGGGCGTACAGTGAAACAAGTCAGTTGTCTCCATGAAGCCTGGAAGGGACAGCCACCCAGATCACAGGCCAGCCCTGCAGTTATTACCCAACATACACTGTTCTCCTAGGCTCCAGCCATTGCTGTTCAATAATCATCCAAATGGCCTGAAGCTCTGAGGGCCACCAGGCACACACTACTGTCTTCTGTTTCACACAATGACAGGCATGTTCACCCACTGAGAAAGAGACAAAGACCTTCTCATATCCCCTTTGTTCCTTAGTTCTTTTTTTTCCCCTTAGAAAGTTCTGCAAGAAATGTTGTACACACTTTTCTGTAATTTTTCCACTTTTGCCACACCCAGGCATTGAAAATGATTGGCCATGCCAAAGAAAATCATAAGTGTTAAAAAAAAGCATATCCCATTTTACATTGTTCAGTTCTCTTGATTTTTGCATTTGGTTCATATTTTCAAATTATTTTTCTTTCTTTTTTCCCCCCCCCTTTTTGTAAGGAATATTGAGAGACTCATACTCACATGAACCCAGAAGCACAGACTTCAAGGAATATTTCAGACATTTTGATTATTTTTTCACAGAAAACAGGAGCTGGCAATACAGTATGTTATTGTTGATTTAACATGCTGATACTTGCACAGTGTGCCCAGTGCAAATATCAGCAACTGGCTCCCAGTGGAGCTCAGAGGAAGCTAGTAAGGTGGAGAATCAACTGTAACACACTTAGTTCAGGGCCAGAGAGATGATTATTGGGTCTTTGTCTATTGCAAGTCTCAGAAAAAGCCATGTGAGGAAATTAAGACTCTCCTGTACAAACCTGACAGCTATGGTCTCAGTTGCTTCTCATCCCTCTCTGCTGAGTAACTTAGAGGCTAATTCTTTGTGTTAAGGGTGCATAAAGACCTCTTGATCATTTCACCCAAAACCAAACAAAAAAAAATGCACTTTTTGGTTTGATTCTGAAAGTTAATTTTCTCTTTCATGCCATTATCCACCCTCCAAGAGGTTATGAAGAACACTGTGTCTTCAGAACATGAATTTCTTCTTGCATTTCCACATATGTCACTCAATTTATTTGCCCATTACCTGCTTCCTCCGTGTCCTTGTGCTTCCTGTACCTCTAGGCTGCCCACTGCAGCAGCTGGCCACCAGCCAGCACCATAATAAATGGCTGTATCAATCACTTCAGCAGTTTAATCACACTCTTTCTCTGATTTCCACCCTTCAAGGAAATAGCCTGCAATTCTCATAGGTGACACCTTCAGAAATGAAAACTTAATCACCGCTCAGTCAAATTGTAACAGGACAGCACTGGATCTTTCACACCACAGCCAAGCATCACAGAGCACTGTAGCAGCACACTTGAGTAGCAAACCCACCTCTGTCAATCTGGTAATACAAGGCCCCATCTCAGATTTCTTCTGACTTCAATTCCTGCAAGCTGCTCACCAGAAGCTTTGTCTGACATCAGAGTAGGCAGAAATATTTTACCTCCCTTTTGACTCCAGAGAAACACACCAGTCTGAAATTATAAAAGGCTTTAGGCACTGGATGCTAGGAATAGATGTCATAGTCTAAAATCCCTACGCAGTGTTAAGTACTTTGTTTCATAATACACAACACTCAGTATCAAAAAGTAGAGTGAAAAGAAGGATGTGAATTTTTTTTTGCTGTGATGTCAGTGCAGAACGGATTCCACAAACAAAATCTACAAATATGCTTGGATATCTGTTATCCCTTTGTGTATGTTTATCTTTACATTTCAAAACGACTCAGGGAGAAGCTGCTGCCATTCATTCACCTTTAAGCTCCCTTTGCACCATCAAAGCAAATGGCATTCAGAAGAGCACCTGGTACTTCAGAAGACACAGCTTAGACACCACCTTATGCACTCTGTTGGGTAAAAAGCAATAAAAAAAGACAATATTTAACCCTTTTGAAACTGGGTGGGAATGTACGATTCAAAGGACCAGAAAGAGAATATAACCTCAGCAAATCTGCCACAGTATAAAACTGCAAAGAACTAAGTGCTATGGGCTCCACTCCTGGTTCCCAGGACTCTTGGGTGTGTTTGCTGATAGTAATTGGAGATGATAATGGAAACAAACAGCTAAGGCATTATATGGAACTTTTTTTTTTTTTTTTAATAGATCACACCGAGTTAAGTGTCTATAATAAAATTTAAGTCTTGTGTGTCTGAGTCTCAGTCAATAATAGGCCTTATATTTATCACTATATTGCACATGAAGTGTGCATTAATGGGTGTTTATGTGCTGTCTAGAGACTTGAACTAGCATATGAGCCAAAATTGCTAGGAGCTATGACTTTTTAGTCCCATATCCTGTTTGAAGTAATTATTTCAGGGTGATCCAAGACTGACGATTTTTTTTCCTGGCTTTCTAACAAATGCAAAGAACTAAATTTCTAAGGGACTTAGATAATGTTCAAAAAATTGAGGCACTGTTAACAACATTCTCCAGGGATGCAGGAAACTTTGATTTAATTCTTGCTGCTGCCTGAGAGCTGAATTGGGGCAATCAAAACCTGCTGATTTAAGGAAAACAAACCAAAAACTCTTCTACCTAGTTTGACCTGAACTGCTTTGTCTTTTGACATTCACTTACTGTTTGCAATGATATTATTATTGTTATTATTATTATTCCAGAATTGCTTGAAGCTATATTCTTGTTTCTAAGAAAATAAAGCTTTAAATATAGCAGATTATTTTCTCCACCCTGCCTGACATGAGCTATAATCTGTTGGGTTTTTTTTTCTCCTTTTCATGAACACCATCTGTTTGTGACCATTTAAATCCATTTTCTATGCTGAAGAGATGGGAATTTGGAGGGATGTGTTCAGCCACTGTCCAAACAGTCCTGTCATTCCTAAGGGATCCATTACAGTCTGACACACCCAAGTATTTATGAGCCATAAACTGCCTGCCTAAAATGGCGATTCATCACCCTGTGCATGGGAGGCACTGACAATGACAGAGGACGTTGTAGCTGTGAAGGAGCTGGGAGAGGGAATGGGTTTTCACGTTTGTTTTTTTTTTTTTTTCTTTAACCAGCAGTGTTATATATCATCAGCTTTTTTCCCACCTCATCTGCTTCAATTGTTCTCACAGTCAATATTAAATTAACAGAAGTCTTGGAACCGGACCCCAAATAAGATAGCTGCAAGGTTACTGCTTCCTCATATCCTTGTCTAGTCTGGACTCAGCACTCAATGCCAAAGCAGAGCATTCTGCTGCTTTTCCTGGTGCAACTCTCCCTTCAGTACTGGGTGAGCGACAGAATGCAGCTCCAACACCGGCATGACTGAGCACTCTGCTCATTGCATCCAGGTGCAATCAGAGCAAAACAGTCACATGAACGAGTTTCCTACAGGCGCTTCTTTTGCCTGTTATCTCTGAGGTATCCCCTCTCCCTCTTTACAAAAGCGATCTTAGAAAACTGATTGGAGAAGCAGCACTGCCTCTGAGCAAGTCAGACAAGGCAGCAAACGGGGATTTTCATCTGAGATTTAATACAGAAGACTGATAAAGTCAAGACTTTTGCTCTATATGACAGGTGGAGCATATGACATAGTTCTCACACCCACATAAGAAACTGCACAAGGGAACAAAGAAAAGGAAATAAAAATGCTGGTAAGAAAATATTAGTGCAAGGTCTATCTTGTATGAAAACTGTCTCTGAACACTTCTGAAACTTTGCAAACTGAACAGACTGCTGTAAAATTTAGATGGAATTTATATACCAACACAAAAAAAATTCACAACCACTGTAGAAGCCATTTTATTTTTATACTTGCTAGTCTAGTATTCTAGCACTGTGCATGCCCAGATAAGCAACCGCCTTGGCTGAGTTGTGCTTCTCAGTGCCTACCACCCTTTGGAGATTTACAAATGAGGCTCCTGCTGCTTACATTCTCTGGGGAACCCAAGCTGATAGGCATGCTCAGCAAAAACCACCACACACTAACAGCAGAAAGCACCATAGACATGGTTCTTGTTTGCTTTAAAAAAAAAAAAAAAACACAAACAAACACAGGGAAAATTAAGGACAAGCTGGAGCAAGAGATCTTAATTGTGGTCCCAAATTCAATAATCACTGTGCCCTGAATAAGGCATCAAATGACAGACAAACACAGGCACTTAGGACTGAAATAGTGCTTCCCATCCCTTGTGTTTTCACCAAAGGACTGCAAAGCCTGAACTACAAAACCTATTCCCATGCATTCCTCCTCCCTGAACCTTCAGCTGTGGGACACCCTCAGCAGTGTCAACAGCCTTCCAGCAACAAGGTGGGCATTTCTCCTCAGACCCAAACTCTCCCATTTTCAAGGCAAATGCTGTATAAAACCACCATTAACCCTGGTTACATTTAAAATACATGCATGATTTTATCATCTGCATCCAGTAGGATGACTTTAAGCCCCTGGCGAATCTTTTGGGCTGAGCATCCTGCAGGGTATGTGATCTTGTGATAGGTACCTATGTTTCATTACCTTTCATGTACCTTCTCAAGTATGGCACAGTTCTAAATATCATCTCTAAGTACATCCCCTGTTACCTGCACTTGCAATTTAGATGCCAAATTAATTCTGGGAAATCCCAGGTCCAAAAACAGTGGTCTAAGTGGTTCAGCCATCTTGCGGTTCAGCATTTGAGTTTTTTCACCAGAATACAGGAAAAAAATGTTTGCTGGCCTGCTGCAGACAGCTGTTATCTTTCAGTAAGCACCAATTTGCCAGTCATAAGAAATGTGGAACAAAAGGCAGCTTACGCATTTTGCTTGAATTCTAGTATATTGGATTATCGAAAAAGTTCAGAGACATTTGCTCCCTATTCTTGGGTTATACCTCATAGATTGTGTAATAACTGTAGACCTCTATGGTAGCAGCGTAGCTTTTTCTTCTCTATTACATTAGACTAATAAGCCATATGCAAGTGAGTCTTAGCAAAGACACTCCTTGGTTACTCCCAGATGCTGCAAGCTGTCTGTTTGCTGCATTACATAAACAAAGAGAAAATAGTACCATTTTAAATGGTTTGATTCTAATTCTAAAATTTCTCTGCTTCAGATACTCAGTTTTGGAGGACTCACCCAGCTGTTAACAAGGCCATTGAGCTTAGGTAATCGGAATATTACAGCATGTGCTAACCTTAACAAACACTATCCAAGGGCAGAGTGTAAATATGATAAAAAGGGTCAGCAGTTTAAAAAAAATAATCTGCTAACTCACAAAACATGCAAACTATTTGTTTTCAGGGCCTTTAGCCAAAGACGTAAACAAAAGCCTGAAGGAATTCACATCGAAAATTGTGCATTTTCTTGGTATGCTTAGCACTGAGACATGCTGAAATTCTCACACTCAGGGCAAGAAGGCAGCTTGCAAAGCTTGTGGCTTTCTGGTTTTTGGCTCGCTGGCAGTGGCAATGCTGAGAGGGTGAATGGCAGCAGGCAGCTATGGCTGTCGAGAAGTCCTCACCGCAGCAGTTCCAGGACAAAGTGAACTGCTGCACGCTGCCGTGCGCTGGAATGAAGGGCAGCCTTCAGTGGGGTACCGCGAGTAGGCGTACCGCTTCTCGGCAACTACAGCCGGTGCTCTGGGGACTGTCTGCTGGATTCTACCTATTATGGATAAATAAAAAAGAAGCCATTAATTCCAGAAGAATCGCTTCGTGTTCCTTTTATTGTGTGGATGCGATTTTCCTTCAGTGGCAAGCTCTGTGTATCACCCTGCAGGCACATGAACGCCTGCATGCGCGGGGGCACATACAGCCATTTCTGTACTTCTCTGCAGGGCGTTGATGCATGCTAATACAGCCGGGTGGCACTCCTCCCAGAACGTCCCCAGAGGTGGCACAGCTGCTGCTGAGGAAGAAGGCAGCCAGTCCCACTTCCCTTCTTCCCCACCGGCACCATCTCCTTTTCTCTTCCCCCAAGTCCCTGACGCCGGAATGACGGCGGTACGGCGAAGATCGCACCCCTTCTCGTACAGACACCGCCTGCCCGCAAGCGAGCACCTCTCCCGCCCCAAGCGCCCCACGCTCCTCCTGCCCCGGGCTTTCGCCCCCTTCCCCCCACGCAGGGACTTCTTTCCTTTCTCGAATGCTCCCGCGTTGCACTACCCACCCCTCCATACCCAGCTGGGAACGGGCACGGGTAAGACGAAACAGTTAAAGGCACCACTGAGCCCCGCCCCTGGTCGGGCCCGGCCCCTGGGACAGCCCCGCTGCGTCCCCGCCCCTGGGCTGGGCGGGCCAGAAGACCTCGGCGGCGCCGCGCACTTGGGCGGCACCTGCTGGCAGGCGGTGGGGGCGCAAGGCTGGTGCCGAGGGAAGCGGGGCTGGAACGGGGAAGGGGCACCTGGCCCCGGCCTCCAGCACCCTCTCTCGAGGAAAAGTGCTTCTTGAGGCACTTCCCAGATCTGGTTCGGGGATTTTGTCCTCCCCAGCTTCCTCTTATCTGTGGGAGCTGCAAAAGCTGGGGGGAACACTGGAAGGCGGAGCTGGGTTCCTATGACAGATGTAGGTGATCTCGGGTTTCTGTAACACAAGCCGCTGATGGAGAGGAAACTGCCTCCAACAAATTGGGTTGTATTTTTTGTTTGGTTTTTTTGGGGGGTTGTTTTTTTGTTGTTGTTTTGTTTGTTTGGGGGTTTTCTGTTTGCTTGTTTGGGTTTTGGGGTTTTGGTTTTTGTTTGGTTGGGTTTTTTTGGTTTTTTTAAAGACAGTTTCTTTCCTCCCAGTTTTTGAGTAAGACATTACTGGAGAAAGAGAGCATCGGGTAAGGACAGCAGGCTGCGTTCCAGTGATAGACATTGGAATCAGCTATGCTGAATTTTACTCGTAAGATCAGCATAGCTTTAAATAAAGACAAGCTGCCCCTTCCAAAAGGGTGTTGAAACAACAGAGGATCTGGCCTGAGTTTAACATCCCAAGCTATCACAAACTGGTTTTCCTTTCCAGACATTTCCTCAAGAGTTACTGAGAAACTCTCAACAAGGAACATCAAGATGCTGTAAAACACCCCTGTCCTTTGCAAATACGAACATCTAAAAAGAGGTTGCACTTCAGCTCCGAATCTCTTGCTTTGCTATTTGTGCTGCAGAACATCCTTCTCGCTCTCAGAAAGCAGGTGCTTCCATCACCTTCCTACTGAGAAGAGCCAATGGGCTGAGAACTGTCCTGGAGATGCAGGAGACGTAGGAAGGCCAGGGGCAATGCTCCCCGGCTAACGGAAAATCAGAAAATCAGGACAAACTTTTCCATGGTCCTCCCTTATTGTACTCCTGGCTCCTGATGAAGACAAGTTACACACATACATGCAGCTGTGAGCAGGAGCAGGGAAGCAATGTTTTGTGCAGCCACATATGACAAGGACCTGTTGTGGTAGGCATAAGCAGGCCAAAATAGGCTTATACATGTCCTGGCTTGCCCAGACATGTTTTTCTGCTCTCCCTCCTTCTGTTTTGGGGAGAAGCAACCAGTAGAGAGGACAAAGAACCTGGAGCCACTGAATCTGAGGACTCTGGCTTGCCCAGAGTTGTTTGCATCCTGCGGTAAACAAGGTACACAGGCTCAGCTTGTGTATGCCTTGTGCAAGGCCTGTGTCCTGCCCTAAAAAGGGTAAAGCAAGCATATGGCTTCACCTAATATGGTCACACTTGGCTAACTGCCATTCTGATTGGCTACTCGGTGTCCAAAGCCCCATTAGTCTCGGGTTGTATTGATAAAAGGAGATGAGCAGGTGACGCAACCTGCTCTGCCGTTGCATCTATGCTCTGCCATTGTTTTCATGCTTGCCTGCTTGGTACTGCCTTATTGAATCCTGAACTGCCTGGAAACAGTTTCAAGCAAGTGTTGACTTGTAGGATTAATGGGAAGCTAAAGATGGGTGGAAAGAAGGTTGACATGAATAAAATACACACCATAAAATACACACAGTGACAGACTTGACCAAAGTTGAAAAGATTATGGGCTTCCTCATAAAATTTCCACTACTTTCTTGTTACAAGCCACATGGGGAAGCCTACCACAAAAGTTCATGCCACTGGTTCCTCATCCTAACAGAAGAGCAGAAGAAACTGTGCTTATTTTATGCCAACTATAATTTTTGAATGCAAAAGGGAGGAAAAAAAGCCTTTAAAAATAACAACTTTAAAGAGAAAACAGACATAATCTCTAAGCGTATGGTCATCTCCAAGCACATGGAAGAAAAGAGGTGGGTGGAAATAGTCAGCATGGATTTACCAAGGGGAAATCATGTTTGACTAATCTGATAGCCTTCTATGATGGTGTGACTGAATGGGTAGATGCAGGGAGAGCAGTGGATGTTGTCTGCCATGACTTTAGCAAGGCTTTTGACATCTCCCATAACATCCTCATAAGTAAGCTCAGAAAGTGTGGGTAGAAGATTGGACAGTAAAATGGATTGAGAACTGGCTAAACAATAGAACTCAGAGGGTTGTGAACAATGGCATAGTGTCCAGTTGGAGATATGTAGTTAGTGATGTTCCCAGGGGTCAGAACTGGGTCTAATTTTGTTCAATGTCTTCAACAACAACCTGGATGAGGGGATAAGAGTGTAACCTCATCAAGTTCGCTGATGATACAAAACTGGGAAGACTGGCTGACACAAACAAATTTTGTGCTGCCATTCAGTGAGATCTGGAGAGCTGGACAAAGAAACCTCATGAAGTTCAACAAGGATAAGTGTAGAGTTCTGTACCTGGGAGGAACAACACCACACACCAGTAGAGGTTATTAATTGACCTGCTGGAAAGCAGCTCCATGGAGAATGACCTTAGAGTTCTGGTGGGCAGTAATTTACCCATGGCATAGCAATGTGCCCTTGTGACCAAGAAGGCCAGTGGGATCCTGTGGTACATTAAGAAGAATGTGGCCAATGGGTCAAGGGAGATTCCTCTTTTGCTCTATGCTAGTAAGACCTCATCTAGAGTATTGTGGTGTCAAGTACTGGGCTCCTCATGTCAAAAGTGACATAGACTTGAAAGCGGCCAATCAAATGCTACAAGGATGATTAAGGGACTGGAACATCTGACTTATGAGGAAAGGCTAGAGAGCTGGGGTTGTTTAGTTTGGAGAAGACTGAGAAGGGATCTTATTAATGTTTATAAATATCCGAAGGGTGGGTGTCAAGAAAGGGCCAGTCTGTTTTCAGTGGTATATAGTGACAGGACAAGAGGCAATGATCACAAACTGAAAGACAGGAAGTTCCACCTCAAATTGAGGAAAAACTTTACTATGAGTCTGACAGAGCACTAACACAGGCCGGCCAGAGATTTTGTGGAGTCTCCTTTTCTAGAGACTTTCAAAATCCACTTAGACAAGTTCCTGGATTAACCCTAGCTAATCCTGCTTTGACAAGGGCATTGAACTCGATGATCTCCATTCTATGATTCTATAGTCACATTATGAACACAGACACCAGTATTTGAAATATAGAATTATAGAATTCACTTGTGTGTTTGCACTACCACTGAAACTTCATTAGAATATGAACAGCTCATGACTGTTAAACCAGGCTGTTAAATTTTGGACACTCAATTTTCCCACTTTCTATTTTGTCCTCATCGTGTGTCTGTGACTGGGGCAACAGGGTGACTCACACACCTGCAAGGACACCTTGCATCCACTATTCTCTGTTCCTGGAAGGCACAGTTAGTGGCGCTGTTCCTAAGCAAACACCATTGCCTTCTGCCAAGACTGAAATTAAGGAGTACACTCTCACAGATGGGCTCCAGTCTTAGCCAAGAAGCATACAGCTGAGAGGCAGCTAGAAGCTGTTTCTTAAACACTTTCTCAGCTGTGATTTGCCATTCAACCCAACCCACGGGCAGGTAGCTAGCTTGCCTCTGAGCTCCTGGGACCCTTGAAGTTCTTCAAAAGCACGTAAAGGGGCGTTATGGACCCTTGGGCTTTACACAAGAGTTGTAACATGAGTGTGGTTTTAATGTTGATATAGTCTTTATTAACCTGCAACACTGCAGAAGGACCTACCCAAAAACCTTTTTGAATCAATTGCATAGTAAATTGACAGAGCAAGATATTTGTGTCTCATTACTGGTTCTACCACTTGTATTAATGGCTGACATGTTTCAGCCTCTGTGTGTTGGTCTTCCCCATTTGCAGAACAATATTGCTATTTACATTTTATTACATATCACATTTTTAAAAAATATATTTCAAGGATCAAAGCTGCAGGCAGGATTTGCAGTGTGGCAGTGCTCTTTTTTTCCCTTTGTTAAGTACCTAGCGCAAATTTTGGCTAGAGTGGAATTAGATGTCCACTTTCATTTCTTTTTTTGGCAGAATATTAATTTCATCCATGTGAATGATCCTTGAGGTCCCTTCCAACCTTACCATTCTATGATTCTATGAAGCTTCAAAGTATGATCGATCTAGCTGTATGTTTTTATAGACCATGTGCACTACTGCAATATCCAGATGTTATGGCCAGTAATAGGGAATTCAGATGAACTAGTTATAATAGAGCTTATAAAGAAATTAATTTAAGTACTTTGTAATTAGAAGAATATATTAATACAATTTTGGAAGATAGTTTTGCTTTCATTTTGGAGAAACAAGTAATAGCAAACACCAAAATAATTGTGCTGGTTTAAGGCTAATAGGAATATTTTAATAGAGAAAATAATATTATAGGCTGTGAAAAGGAAACAGTGGTGATGTCTACTTCACTCATAGGCTTGCTGACATCGATAAAACGAAGCACATAAACATTAGATAAGACAGTCGGTGTCTGTCGGGCACAGCGTCTGGGGCTGTCTAGCAGCTTCTGGCTTCTCCTCTCTGCTGATTAATTTTCACTAACCACTCTTCTTCTAACCCCCTCTGGCTGATCCTCAAAATTCTCCTTACACGTAAGGCAAACCTTGGGGTAAGGTATAGGGGTGGGGAGAAGGTGGAAGGGTGGTTGGGAGCCCCTCCTGGGGTCTCTGATTTCTGGGAGGGGGGTTGTGTTTCTGTATTACCTTTACCTTGTATATTTCTGTAAATATTCCTGTATATAGTGTATATATCTGCTTGTATATTGTGCTGAGTTGTAAATATAGCTTCATTCCATAACTTCCAGCCGACTGAGTTCTAGTCTGGGTCATTTTAAAAGTGTGGGGGGCGGGTAACTCCCAAACCTACATCAATAATCAGCTTTATTAGATCATCTTGGTTGTGCTAAGACAGGAATTAAAACCCAATTGTGTTCTTTATAATACTGGTGGGAATCTTGAAATCAAGCCACAAAATATTCTGCTGGGGTCTTTTGCTTATTTTGCAAGAAAACACATAATCATTCTTTTTCAAAACTGAAACTTGATTTTCCTTGAACTCTATTTCAGAGGTAAAGATGCATGAAGTAACAGAAGAAACAGATGGATCTTCTTGAACTAAAAAAGTTATTGAGAACCAAACACATTTTCACTAGATACATATTCATGTTTTCTGGCAGAGAGGTAGAAGCAACTAAAACATAAGACAGGCACTGTTGTGCAGTGAAGCTCCTGTTAATTCAGATAAGGTCTATCTAATACTATTCGTCTGTAATATGTAAAGATTATGTACCCTGAGCCACCGTCCTGAACATGAAATGGTTGGTTAAACTTAATCAAAAGCAAGGAAGTACAATAGATCTATTTGGAATCTACCTATAGTATTTTTGCTTTTCACAATACATTTCTACATTTGTTCCATCAAAAAGTCACATTCTCCATAAAGTTTTATTCCCATGTTCAAGTCTCCAGAAATATCTCTTAAAACCTTTACATCCCAATTTATTTAATTTTCTAATGGTAGTTTCAGAATTAAAACAGCCTAACTAAATGTGGTATAATTAAAGGGAATATTTCATGGGTCAAAAGGAAAAAAGCAAAGTGTGTGAAGACTGTAGCAGATATGCTCTTATGCTTGATGTAAAGATTAAAAAAATGCATTCAGCAAGGGCAGTCAGAACAATGAATGTCAGGAAATAGTCACCACTTCATACATGTACACCATTGTCACTGAGTCAGAAACTGGGAGTAATGACACCAATATATGCATCTTAAAAATGTATGGCATGAACACTCTTTCCTTTCCTTTTGCCTCACAGTTCCTGAAAGTGCAACTTCATTTTGAATTTGAATACCTTGCAATAAACTGCCTCCTCTGAGTGCAATATAATAATCCATCCTGTAAGATACTGTGATAAAGAGAATCAGGCTAAGCTCATTATGGGCCCTAGCTTGAAAAGTAACACTCTCTCAAAAATCTCTTGCTTGCTGTTTTTGCTTCTTGCTGCCAAACAGCTGTTCATTGCATGCCCACCAAGCCCATTTTCATTGGAGAAATGGAAGACTAATTAACTGTCCAGACTCCCCTTGGCCATGTGCTTTCAGTATGATTCCAACCAAGTCATCGACAAACACACCAACACACAAAGGAATTTCTGCCACGTAGGAGTTGGGGACTTCTCTGGATTTCAGAATCTGCGCCATAGAATCTTTGTGCTTCTGGTCTCTCCCCACACAATTGGAATTTGAAAACAAAGCCTTCCCCATGTCATGTGGAAGCCAAAATCAAACAAAAAAAAAAATCTAAGATCACAACACTCAAATATTGTAATGATGGAAATCTGAATCAGTGTTAAATACCTGAGTGAAAAAATGTCTATGTAGAAAACAAAAGTATCGATATAAGGCTTGACAAGAATCCTGCCCCACGGGGAACCTAGTTATTAAAATAAATGGATAAAAGTGGCAATTGGAGGCTCTCATCTCATATATATGCTTTGAGTTACTTTTCCAGCTCAACTCCTGCATTAGCAAAGTAGTGAACATTAGAATTCCTGTGGAATAAAAGTGAGGGATAGGTAAGAGTTCCTCAGCCCACATCAACCACTTGAGTTATTTTCCTTAGGTAAATACCTTTTATAAGAACAGAAAACAAATGTCTAGAGGCTATACAAAATGTGGGTCTTTAGTAGCATATGTGAAGCTAGTGTAAGGCTTTTTTTCCCCCCCCATAAAGCCACAGGGAGAAAAGCAGCACAATCTCTGTGCAATAGATTTCTTCTTGCATGCATAGAGGAACTCAATTTTTTTCATTGTTAGCTGGTTAGTGAGTTTATTCACTGCTCAGAAAGGATTGGTTATGCCTTAGCATTAATTGGCTTGACTTTCATATATGGATTTCTTTGCTTTGAAATGTGTTTTTACTATCTGCTTGGTTTTCAGTCCACATTCTGTCATAAACAGAAGAAACTGAGTTGCACACTATTGATGTACTGCAATTTGCAGCAGTGCTAATACAGGTTACTACAACCCCCCCCAAACCTGTAAGCAGTGCAAGAAGGTTGTCGTGGTAGCCCTAAAAAGGCCAAGGTGGGCTTGTACATGTCCTGGCTTGCCCAGGCGTGCTCCCCTGCCCCCCCCCCCCNGAGTGTTCCAGTTTTGCCTGTTCCCTGTATGTATACATTTCCAAACTGTGCATTTTTGAACCTTGTATATAAGTTTTGTGGCGAGATTTAATGTTAATAAACAGTTTTCATAGTTATTAACAATCTCTGCCTGGATATCAAAATTGATATCATTATTGATTGTGAATCATTTTCTTTACAAAGGTAAATCATACAATTGTGGAATAGTTTGGGTTGGAAGGGACCTTTAAAGGTCATCTAGTCCAACTCCCCTGCAATGAGCAGGGACATTTTCAAATAGATCAAATTGTTGAACACCTTATTCCAGAAGAATTGTGAATAAATCATTCATTAGAAGAGCAAATACATTGTTTACTGGCTAGCATCTTAATGTATGCCTGAAGACTTTCAGTTTTGAGCTGTATCTGGTGAGCACGAGCAACCACCAGTCAAACAGACCACTGTTCACTTACTTAGAGGGGAGTCACTCAGGCATCTACGTCTCTGTTGACCTCTGCTTGTAGTATGACTTAGTCGTGCTGCAATGTTAACTTCCAGATGTTGCAACTGGATGTAAATTGCACCGCATTAAACATGTCCCAGTGAATTAACCACCTCATTTAATGCAAAAGGTTTTGTTTTATTTAAAAAAAAAAAATTAAATATTCATTACCAACATCCTTGAATGTAAGGTAATGTAGGGAATGCTACAGTCATTCGTCAGTCGTTGGTTAGGGATAGTCCATCTGAGCTTATATTGACTCCTACTTTCTATGCATGCTTCTCTGAAAGGAGAAATCCTTTCAGAAGTGATTCTTCGTATGCATCTGCAGCCTGTCACACAGGTAGTGTCTGTTAACAATTCTAAATAAAACTAATTAACAAAACAAAACAAAACAACCAAAAAAAAAAAAAAAAACCCAACCACCCCACAACCCCAAACAACAGGCTGAGCATATTCAGACATCGGATTTCACACTGCTTAACTGGCATCCTCCTCCTCTTACCTGGTCCACACTTTCCCAGCTCTATGACTCCAAGATACATGCTCTGGAGAGGGCTGGTCATAAGCACTTTGAACCTGACCCTGTCCATACTCTTGATCACAGAATCAAGGTTCAGAAAGCTGGTCCTGTTGTATTTAGCAAAATAGACACGGCCTTGAGTAGTCTGTTTTTTTTTTCCCTGGTAGAATAAAACAACTTGGAATGAAAGTCTCTGAATGTTGTAGTGGGACAGGGGAGCAAAAATACACCTTCAATCACCTGCTATCCATAGAAAACCTACAAAGACATTTATCTAAAAAGCAAACACCTTGCACTTTCAGAGGCAAAATCTTGAAAGAACAATTGTAGTCACAACCACGTCTTAAAGTGAGACATTTTGCATTCCTAAATACCCCTTGAAAAGTGAATTCTGAAATAAAAGGAGCATGCATTTGAAACTGTTCTTCTATCAGGTGCCCAAAACACAATCTGGGCTGTTACCTGTAGGTCATCAGCCTATATGGACATTCATCCTACTTAGACTGTATGCTATTCAGTTTATTAAAGGTCATTTTTCATCCACTGCAATCTTGTGTAAACTGTCACTTCTCCAGAGCTTTGAAAAATGTGAGTTGTAGCAAGCAAACTCCTAACTATACAGCAGGAACTTGTACCAACCACTGTGTGGCTGCTGATTTAAGGTCAAGCTAGGAGTTCACTGTCATACTGTCACAGATACCAGTTATCAGCAAACTTCCCAGTAATGTGTTCATTTGGGTATAAAATAACAGACACCTCAGTAACAGGAGATACTGTGTGACTCTTTCACCATATTTACATATATTCCAGTGCCATCAAGAACTGAAACACAAAAAAAAGTTTTTGGAAGTAAGATATGTAAAGGTCTTTTCTCCACCGTTTGAATATACATTTAATTACAGTGATGTCTGTAGCAGAAAGCAGGAGTAGAATCCTTACCTCCTGCACCTTCCTGATGTATTATTGCATTTCCCTTCTTGCTAGACTCCAATGCCCTACATCTATCTGCTCTGAACCACCCTTTGTTCTAGTCAATTTTGCTCTAGCTTGGTAGCAGACATATTTAGTATGGTGACAATACCCTAACACAGTTCTCTATTACTCCTCTCCAGATCTTTATTTATGATGAGGATTTGTTTATTCCCTGCTTAAAACTGTTTACTCAACAAGCAATAATGATTCTGCACTGCGAACCATCCATGTAATTTGTGGCACTTTAACAAGAACCATAATTTCCTTTCACAAAAAGGAAGAGTTCTGGCAGCAGGGCTTAGCAAGGGAGATCATCTTTTTTGCAGCACAAACTGGCTGAAGAAGAATAGACCCATTTTGTGAATATGTTTGAGAAATTATCAAAGTTTTACATTAAAAAAAAACAAAAACAAATTAAGACAATCAATGGTAAATTTGTAGTACACTCCTGGAATAGAGGCAAGCTTTGTGTTTATGGTATACAGCAGGGATATAAAGAATCTGTGTTTAGTCCTGTGAAAGAGACTCTGGATACTGTTTTTCCTCATCAACTCCCAATGCCTTTACAGCCTCACACTTGGACAGGAGAATTGTGCTCAACTCTTTGTTCCAATATGTATTTTAATTATTTAAAGAGCTCCAACAGGAGCAGTAAAATAAATCTGAAACTAAAAAATAGTAGTCTTTGTGGTCAATGTAACTTTCAATGCCCTTTGCAAACTGTGCTTTTGCTGCTGTAGTCCAGTAATATGATTGCTGTAAGGATATAATGCCGCTGCATATTCAGCTTGTCTGCAGTGTCCTTTTCAAGTGCTATTTATTCCTACTGATGCATGAAGTTGCACCATTACAGGTGCAGGACTTTTGTTTGCCTTCATGATGTCTCTGCCAGTCCATTTCTCTAGCCACCAAGTTCCCTCAGAATAACAGTCCACTCCAGTTTGGAGTCATCCATGAATGTGATAAATGTGCATAGAATCATAGAATGTCATAGAATGTCATCCAATCAGCTAGTTTGTTGTGGAAGATGTAATAATATAATCCCCAGCATCAACTTGCGAAGAATGCCTCTTGCAATGTGCTGCCGACTAAGCTTCTGCAGACCAACCTCCATGCTTTTAGCCAAATAATCCAATCATTCATAGTCCACCCATCCAGTTCATACCTCCTCCATGTGGCTGTAAGGATTTCTAATTAACTGTATCAAGAACCTAGTTAGAATCAAGATAATCTACAGCTACTGCTCTCACTGAGCTAGTCTTCTAACCAAAGAAGGTAATTAGGTTGGTCAGGCTCAATTTGGCCTTGGTAAATCCACATTAGCTCTTCCCACTCACTTTCCTTTCCTGCATGTGATTGGAAGTAACATTTAGTATTTTCTCAATTTTCTAATGAGCCTAGATAAGGGTCACTCTTCTACAATTTCCTAGATCCTCTTTCTTAACATTTTTGAAACTGAGTAGGACATTTCTCATTTTCAAGTCATCAAGAACATTCTACCAACATGACTTTTTACTTATAAGAGAGAGGAGTCTTCCAGTGGCATGCACCAACTTCCTCAGTACCTTCAGATACATCCCATCTAGGCCTGTGAACTTCTGTGCTTCCAGTCTGCTTAAGTAGTTTTGTGATGGTTTGGGAGTTACCCGCACNAACCTGATCATCCTCTAGACTGTTAATACCTCTCTCTCTCAACCTTTGCTGTTAGATAAAGGAATCAGATAAATTTGAAAGAAGGTTTTCCTAGTAAACCCCAAAGCAAAGAAGGCATGGAATATTTTTGTGTTTCCTTTGGTAAAAGATTATCCAATTTGTTCAGTAACATGCTTGCATTGCACACCCAGGTGATGTTTCCATATTTCTTAGAGATAGCTTGACTCTGCTTCCACCTTTATACAGTACATTTTTGTCTTTGGATACAGTCCAGAGTTCTCTGTGCAACCTAGATGACTTCTCACTACATCTGCTCACTCATTTTATTTTCTTTTTTTTTCCTTCTGATTTAAAGAGAACATTCTTGATAGTCAGTCAATTCTCCTGGTTTCGTTTGCCCTTCAACTTCTTATGAGATCCCTTCTAGTAGTTCTATGAATAAGCCCTTGAAGTCCAGAGTCTTGATTGCAATTCCTCTTGTTTAAGTCCATTCAGATCTTTTTATGGTCACAGCAGTCAGCACTGCTTCCCATTATGTATCAGTTCTTACATATTCAGGAGAGAAGATCAGCAGAGAATCAAAAATTCGTGCTACATACTGCAGAGTTCTCACTACTCCGCTCCACTATGGTGTCCACCCAGAGGATGTCGGAGTGGTTCAAGACCGACAAAGAGAAGCAGGGCTTGTGATCAGGGAACTTCCACTATTTTAAGAAAGGCATTGTTCACCCTCTGTTCTTGACTAGGCAGTCCATATCAGACTCCTACCACCGTGCCTCCCTTTGTGACTTCCCTTCTGGTCTCAAAAACTCTTGACATGGCTTATCATTCTTTTGACAGCAAAGATCTATGCATCCGAGCTTCTGTTTTCTGCAGAGTACAACCCATCAGGGCGCTTTAGTCTTGGGGGCTATCCTATAACGTTGTGACAGAAGCGCTGACTGAACAAGAAGCTTTGATGCATTGTTGCGACCGGGCAAATTGCGACCGGAGCTCTGCTGCTTTTATGAGCCTCACCTGTTTCCTGCTCTAACATAGATCTGATCAGTATGGTAAAACCATACAGAAAGGTGACACTTTTATGATTCCCTCTATTTATGGAGTAGTAATCAATTGCTGTAAAATCAGTCACTTTTTAGACAAGCAGATTCTACAATGGTTCTGCAAATGGTAGATGTTCTGATGAAGACTAAACAAATTTTCTTATTCTTTAACTAGTGGAAATGTAACTTTTCTCAGTTACTTTAAGATTGTGAAGTATCATTTAAAAGAGCATCTTAATCCACTGTTTGGCATTGCAAGCTCCACACATGGACCATCTGCCTCTTGTTTATCCTCTTCTCTCACGGACATTCTCTTTCATTCTCACCTCATATTAAATTTCTGGCTGAAGATATGCTGAACAGTTGGTCCAAACAACAGAGCCACCTGATGTCTATTTGCAGAAAAAAAAACAACTAATCAACTGACAAGTCAATGACCAGATCTTTTTGTTTTTTACATGCACTTCTGAGCAGTTACAGACACCAGTGTTGCCAAAAGCTCTGTACATAATACTGTATGAGAATAATGTCTCACTAAACTGAGAATCATAGAATGGTAA
>WBNM01029878.1:5778-20402 GCA_013399055.1 Ramphastos sulfuratus
AGATTTAGACTGGATGTTAGGAGGAAGTTCTTTGCAGTGAGGGTGGTGAGGCACTGGAACAGGTTGCCCAGGGAGGTTGTGGCTCCTCCCTCCCTGGAGGTGTTCAAGGCCAGGTTGGACGAGGCCTTGAGTGACCTGTACTAGTGGGAGGTGTCTCTGCCTATGGCAGGGGGTTGGAACTAGATGATCCTTGAGGTCTCCTTCCAACCTTACCATTCTATGATTCTATGATATACTCAATTTTATCTACTGCTTGTCCCATAGCCACAGTATCTCTTAACTTCATACAGGAGATGAGCAGTTTAATATGATCATGGGTCCAGCAGGAGTTGTGTCTAGAATGTCAGTACCTAAACACTTTTGAGGACTTCAGTCTTTCCAAAGCTCAGATTTCCAACTACAAACTGTATATAGCAGTACTTTGCAAGAGGTTACAACCATTTAATTTTACCAAGGGTTCACATAATATAGTAATGGAAATACATTTTAAAAGTTCACAAGCTTTATAGCCAATCACTATAAACAAGAATACCAAATTAAAAAAAGAGAATTTCTGACATGCAACTTAATAAAAAGAAGCCTTAAATCCAAGAGAATATAAACTCAAAACTGAAACAAAGAACCAACTAAATGACAGAACATTAAGATTATGATTGGCTATTATTATTTTACAGTACTCCACAATCCTTGTTGCTTTTAAAAGACCAGGCATTCATATAAAGTGTGAAACTGGGCCATGAAAGCAATAGAGCACAGGCACCCATCTGCCTAGTTCTCATGTTGAAGAAGTGCACAGCCCTTGCAGAGGGCACTACTGTTCTACTACTCCCTAAACCCACTGAACGCCTAATAAAAGAGATAGAAGCAGCACAAATAAAGGTAAAAGCAAACTCAAACTCAACACCCTGAATAATTTATAGATCTATTTTTTAATTTTTATTTATAAAGGGAATGTTTGGGGCCCTTAGTGCTTACTGTTATGGCTTTTAAAGCATAAAGTACATGGCTCAGATAAGGCTCGAGTGGTCCAATTTTCAACTTTCTTATTCATGAATTAATGTATTTATGTGACATGTTAAAGATGGAATGAAACATGTATCTTTAAATGCTTAAATACAATGCTTGATGGGATTTCATGTACACTCATGTAAAGTGATTATTCATCACTATAGTTATCATCATAGATTTCCTCCTAAGTCTTAAAACTAATATAAGTAACATTAAAAATCCACATAATTCATTTTCAAATTGACAAGCAAAACTTGGTTCTTATTCATAGCAAATGTAATTGTATCATTCCTCATTCTTATTTAAATGAAAAACGTTGTGCTATTCTTTTCTTTTTTAAAAAGGAAATTATTTTTAGGAGTGTGAGCAGTTAATGCATGCTTCCAAACCTCTGAAATAGTGCAGAAGTGTTCTGTGTATGGTATGATATGATTTTAATCAAGTGATGGCACTTCCATTAGTATTTAAGATTAATCAGAAACCTGTGACACTGAAGACTAGGAAAGGTTGCGCTCTGGAACCGTTGGAGCAGGTCCAGATTTGGGCCACAAAGATGCTCAGAGGGCTGCAGCAGCTCTGCTATGAGGACAGGCTGAGAGAGTTGGGGCTCTGCAGCCTGGAGAAGAGAAGGCTTCCAGGAGACCTTAGAGTAGCCTTCCAGTATCTGAAGGGGGCCTACAGGAAGGCTGGGGAGGGACTATTGACAAGGTCTTGCAATGACAGGACAAGGGGCAATGGGTTTAAACTGGCAGAGGGGAGATTTAGACTGGATGTAAGGAGGAAGTTCTTTCCAGTGAGGGTGGTGAGACACTGGAGACACTGGGAGGTTGTGGCTGCTCCCTCCCTGGAGGTGTTCAAGGCCAGGCTGGAGGAGGCCTTGAGTGACCTGTACTAGTGCTCCCCTGATATTCTATAAAAGTGAGAAGGGGCGGGGGGGGGAATCATTTGGATTATAAACATGAATGAGGTCACCTCTCAGTCTCCTCTCCAAGCCCTAGCTCCCTCAGGCTCTCTTCATAAGAGAGATGTTCCATTCCCTTCATCATTTTTTGTGGCTCTATGCTGGACTCCCAAGCAGTTCTATACCCTTCTTGAACTGGGGGCCTTAGACACAGTACTCCAGATGTGGCCTCATCAGGAAAGAGTAGAGGGGCAGGAGAACCTTTCTCAACCTACTAGCCAGAGCCCTTCTGATACACCCCATAATGGCATTGGCCCTCCTGGCCACAAGAGCACACTGCTGACTCATGGTAACCAAGTAGCTACTATAAAAGAATATAGGCTTCTTGTAAACTACATGATCTGTCACTATGGGGGAGAAAAGATAAAATGACAGCTGGGAAAGATGTGGACAAAGACACCAAAACCCAAGGGTTTGGAGGTTTTAAAGACCATGATTCAGTTTCACAGAACCATAAAATGCACTGAGTTGGAAGGGACATTTAAAGATCACTTAGTCCAACACCCTGCAGTAAAGCAGGAAGAATTTCAGTTGAGTATGACTTCATTTTCCTTAAGTCATCACCATTTAGCCCTGATAGCATTTACATCATCGTATTTCCTACAGACATTTGGAAACAGGTTGAGTTCTAGTGTAGCTGTGACAAAAAAATATGTGGATAGTTTGCAGCAAGAGGACAGGGGAAAGGCCATGCTGTTCCATACGGAGTTTATTCAAACTAACTGAAGTCAAAGCCCATGCTCAGATGACAGAAGTGATAGAGGCCAGAGGGAACAAGGGCTGTCTGCAAATAATCATCTTCATCTGGCAACTGGAAACTGGATATTGAGCCAAAATGGCATATGACATACTGCCCTATACCAAAGTAACTCAAGTCCTTCCATTTCTGTTTAATTAAATTTTCCTCACATATGTACCTAACTACATCAGGCTTATTTACCATAGAATCTTCTTTTTTAAAGCATTAATATTTAGAATCATAGAATGGTTTAGCTTGGAAGGGACTTCAAGGATCATCTAGTGCCAACCCCCTGCCATAGGCAGGGACACTTCCTCCTAGAACAAACATTCCCTTTTATTTTAACTATATCAACATAGATCTGCAATATTGGTTTTAGCTTCCAGTTGCACACTTACTGTTCTGGTTAAGAGAAGACCTTTGGTCATGGTAAATATCAATGTTATATTAATGCCTGAGAAACAAAGAAGAAACATTTGAGCTAACATGGGATTTTCGATAGGAAATTCTGGGTTCATTTCTCCCACATGGTTTCTGCACAGAAAAAGGGAGGTTAAGACTATTTGTATTGGTTATATACTAGAGGTAGCCAGGAACAAAATAGGCATGAAGAACTGGTGAGCCATTTACAGCTGATTCAGGATAAGAACAGGAACCAACGTAGGTACAGGATACCATACAGCTTTGGACCTCTGAGGCTGACTCTCTGTAGAAAACAAAGTAAAAAGGCAAGCTGCACTGAAGGGCAGGTCAAAATACCTCCATCAAGAACAGGGGTTCTACATGTTGCTTTCTTCTCTCAGGCACCCAGCCCCAGAACCAGCGGACACAGTCTCAAGCTGTGCCAGGGGAAGTTTAGGCTGGAGGTGAGGAGAAAGTTCTTCACTGAGAGAGTCATTCCCCACTGGAATGGGCTGCCCAGGGAGGCGGTGGAGTCACCGTCCCTGGAGGTGTTCAAGGCGGGGTTGGACGTGGCACTTGGTGCCATGGTCTAGTCTTGAGGTCTGTGGTAATGGGTTGGACTTGATGATCATTGAGGTCTCTTCCAACCTTGCTTATACTGTGACTGTGATACATGAGCTTCCAGGGAAGCATCTCAGTCACATCAAACTATGAAGTTAAAAGAAAAACAAAAAACCAGACCAACTAATCAAGCAAACAAAAAACCCCTCCAAAACCACAAACCCAAATCAATAAACCCCACTAAACAAATGAACTAATACAATGACCTCCTACTTTACCAGTCACTCTTGAAAAATTTTTTTGGTTTATGCTTGAACTAGCCTTAGATTTCCCTAAGACTCTGCTTTATAAGTCATTCCAATACATATCCATAATTAAAGTATTCTTTAGAGCAAAAAAAAAAAAGNGATGAGGTACTAGTTTACTTCCTACTATTTGGTCCAATTAATATTTTCTCTCAGTGGGAAACATTAACAAGGTAGGCTCAGAGAACATGATGCTCCTGAATGTTCTAATTTAGTAGTTGGGGCACTTTTTTTAAGAAATAGAAAGGCTTTATTCCACATATCTGCTCCAGATAATACAAAGGAACAATTTTAATTGTGGTTTCCTTGCTACACATACATAAATGTCTTAACTACACATGGCACATAATTTGGATGAAAGCTTCTCCTCCTCAGGACTATGAATGGCATCAAAACCAAATATTCTCATTTTTCATTTGCAAGAGGTTTATCTATTAAAAGTACATGTCATGTTAAACTTTGCATTTAATTTCTCCTGATATTCTACAAAAGTGAGAATGGAGGGGGGGAATCATTTGGATTGACCCAAATATTTTTTTCCCCCCATTTCTAGGCCTGCCAATGAACAACAACAGCAAAATTGACAATTTCAGCATTTAACAAACAAAAAAACCAAACCAAATGAAGCATTAGTTCATTTGAATTCTGGTTTTGCAGATAGCAAGAAGCCTGACTGAAATGTAACCACCAAACAGTGTGAGTAAGAACTCTCATGATTCTTTCTCACTCATGGCCATCAGCTTTTGTCTCAGCCATTATACCCTCTGCCCAGCCTTGACAAATGCTATCCTGGCCAACTTACATTTATCCACAGCATTTCTAGAGAAATCATTATCTTGTCATCATTTTGATCACATCATCCCTTACTTAACATCCTTTCAGTGGCTCCTCAGTTTCCCTATCATGTCAAATACCTTTTACTTGTCTTCAGTTTCAAACCCCTTACAATTTATTCTCTCCTATATAGCACTTCTTATACGCTACCATTGCAGTTCCCGAACCATTAATGCTGCTTTCTGAAATTAAAAGATTTGTACCTTCCCTATGCCAACTCTTAGGCTAACCAAACCTTAGGCCATTGTCAGCCTTCCTATCAGTCCTTAAAATTCAACTCTGTCATTGTCTCCAGAAAACCGGGCTAAACTAAACCACTAATATACTGAGCTGAATGAGTATCTTGGGCTTCCACACCACCATAATCTCACCCAATAGACCTCCTTCCAGTGTGTTTCCACCTGTTCTTTCCTTTCACTTCTTAGGTTTAAAAAAAAAATAAAACCCCAACAAACAAACAAAAAAACCAAACCAAACCACAAGTAAAAACAGTTCCAAATCTGTCAGACACAAATAGACTAAATGCTGCAGATCCATATTTAAAAGAATCTAACCTTTGATTGCCAACTACTTGAAATCCCAGAACGAAAGATCTCACTGACTCAGGGAAAAAAAAACCAACCAAACAAACCCCATCAGTCTTTTAATTCCTGTAGTACCTTATATTAACCTCTGCATGTGGTCATCATAATACGTCCCCACAAATAATACATAACATAGGAATTTACAGTAAGGATGCTGAGACACCAGAAAAAGTTGCTCAGGAATGTCATGGATGCCCCCTCCCTAGAGGTGCCCAAGACTAGGATGGATGAGGCCTTGAGCAACCTGTTCTAGAATAAGGTGTCCCACGGTAGGAGGGTTGGAACTAGGTGGTCTTTAAGGTCCCTTCCAACCCAAACCATTCCAAAAATCTACAAATCCATTTGTCGGCATGATGCAAGAACCGGCACAAAACTTTTGAAGGTTGGCAAGCTGTAGCAAGTTAAAACCAAAAATTCAAAACCAGAATGAGTTGTTTATGCTTTGCTTTTCATTTTAGTGTGATGTCTGCACCTTGTTTCTGATGAATCTACCACATGACACCACGATTTGATGCAAGAATAGTAGAGGAGAGAATAAGCAAGCTGTAATACCTACAAAACAAAAGCACTTATTTTCTAGTACCTGTAGTTGTACTAGAGGGCAGGACTACCACTTCACTAAGAGACATCCATTTAAGTGCCTTGCAGCCTCAAGTTCCCATGACAGATCCTGCCCTTTAATAAAATCAAGTTATTCCTTTTAAATGTTATTGCTGTTTTATAGGCTGTTAAAAGGAACAGAGCTCAGAATGTTTATATTGCTCCGAGTGTCCCTGATTGTGTCCCATTCTGATAACCACCTGTCTGATGAAGCTTTGATTGGGTATGCATCTTCTGCAAATAATTCAATAGGACAAAACCATGTTACTGTTGTATTAAAACCAGAATGTGTACTGGGACCTAAGATTATTGGTCAGTGCAGGAATTTTCCAGGCATCTGGTCTGTAGCTCACGTTGCATGGAGTGAATTATATCCCAGTAATTGAGAATGATGAATGATTTGACCCTCTTAAATATATAATGAGGGGAAAAAACAGCACAGCAAGAGCCAAGATTTAGGCAATTTTAGCCTCCAGGAACAAACAGTTGTAACCCAACACCACCTACAAATCTCAGTGGGTGCTTTGGTTGGGCACTATGTCATGTACCTTGGGTAATATATCTTGCATTGTGGGCAAGAAGAAACACTAATATTGATCTTCTACACCACAAAAAACCGTATGTAATGTCAAAGAATCTAGAGGTTTACACAATAAGGTTAAAAAACCCCACATAATCTTTTGCTTGGGGACTTTTTTTTCCTGCACTTTATAAATGCCTTACAAAGGCAGAAGTATTAAAATGAGTGTGACAAAAGGTTGTTAAATTACTTTGATGCAATTTCATGTCACCATGGCAAGATAATACCTCTCTCTGCACACACCTCTGTAATACCATGGTGACTTCACAAAACTGTGTTAGCAGCATATCCAGAAGTTAAGAGACACGATAATTAGTAATTTCATGCTGATATTTCACACTGGGATATCCTGCTGTGGTAAGAGACTGCCTGGGACCAACCTCCCACTCACATAAGTACCGAAGTCAGAGGTCAGCTCACTTCTGTAACGATTTGTCTCCCTTCCCAGCTGGCCACCTTCCTTCCTGCTGCACTGAGCAGAAACAGCAAAATGCAAAACCTCCTGTGGTACTTTGGATAAGATGCTGTCTGCAGAGCAGCAGAACAAAATTAAGGCAGCTATGGAACACAGAGGCAACACCCATGATTTATTATGTTGCAGCAGTAGACAGAAAGAAAGAAAAGGTGGCAAATGAACTTCGCATACTGTCCTAAGTTTGGTGGGTGTTTTTTGTTTGGATTTTGGTTTTTGTGTTCTTTTTGTTATTTTGGGGGTTATTTATTTATATTTAAAAATACCAGGCAACATTTTTAGGGAAATTTGGTTTGTGTAGTGAGGGAGGCAAAGCGGAAAGAAGACAAACGATGAACCGATAAAAAGAAGAAAGCTACAAGAGAAAAGAGTTTAAAAATGACTGAAGTGAAGCTACCTTGGTATCCTTTACCTATTTTTACATATTTGGGCAACCAGTTGGTAAAAGCAGCTTCTGGTCAGTCTAACTGGTTATTCAGTACATTTATGGCTCTCTTTTGTCTGTAGTTCAGTGACACGTCAGCTCAACGCTGTAGAAGATGAGCATGTGAACAGTCTGCAGTTCGGTTTTGGCACAAGGACTAGATTTAAATATGAATGAAGAGATCTCCTGCAGCTGACAGAAATGCTCACTCACTCCACCACTGCTGCAGAGATGCTACCATCAGCTCCAGGGTCCCATTTTTTCAGAGCAGCAATTCAGATAATGCATATTTATAATGTTTCTAAAGCCGAACGAGTTCACGTATCACAAAGTGCTTGAATTAACGCAGGAAGTAGCAAAACCCAATTGGGTAGAGCCTTAATTTGATCCATCTGTATTGTGTGATGGGCTCCATTGTATGGACTCCATCCTGCTCCATGGCAGACAGGGTGTGCATTGAAAGCCCTCCATTTGTGCTCTGAAAGACAGCAGCTGCTTCCCCTCTCCCATAGCATCTGAAGAGAGTTTTACACTGGGAGAACACGCCAAGAACACACATCTCTGATACAGGCTGAGGGAGAAAGGAATTCTTGAGTATCTGCCTCTCTGGAAAACTAAATGTGACAAACAAAGGATTTGCCAAGGAAATATGTTGAGTCATTAAACACACACTCCAACAGAAAAAGGCAACAGAAAATGTTATCAGTTCCTAAACACTGTGATGGATTTGTGAAACTTTATGTAGCACGTCCATACTTTTAGCAGCATTAACAGCCAATTTCCCCTATTGCAATGACATTTTCCTCCCAGAGCATTTTCAATTGTTCTAACAAAAAAATCAAAACACAAGAAGCACAAAGAAAAGTCATCGTCTCTATGACTACTCTTATTCAACAAGCTTTTATTATCCATTTGTCGTGGTAGGCCTAAATAGGCCAAGTGGGCTTGTACATGTCCTGGCTTGCCCAGGCATGCTCCCCTGCTCCCTCTCCTTCTGTGCTGGGGGTGGTGGCCACAGGAAAGGGGACAAAAGCCCCAGCTTCACCTAATATGGGCAAACTGCCATCCTGATTGGCTAATCTATGTCCAAAGGTCCACCAGTCTTGGGCTGAAATGGATATAAAGGATGAGCAGGTAGCACAAGGGGCTCTCTGCTAAGGTGCACTCTGCTATTGCTCTCTCTGCTATTGTATCCTGCCTGCTTACTACCGCATTGATCATGAGCTGAGGCTCTGATGCCTCCACGCGTTCGGCCTGCACAGCCAGCGTGACACCGTGCCCAGACTGCACACCACAAGACGTCCTGCCTGCACATGAGAGCCTGCTGCCAAGAGAGCCAGGACCAGCCAGCGTGACACCGTGCCCAGACTGCACACCACAAGANTTTCGTGGCGAGATTTAATGTTAATAAACAGTTTTCATAGTTATTAACAATCTCTGCCTGGATATCAAAATTAGTATCATTATTAATTTTGAATCTTTTCATCACACCATTGTTATGGTAAGCTTTTCTTACTGTTTTTAAATTTGTAGTTGATTTACCTCTTCCTATAGTACATTTCACCTCTGTCTCTTGCTGTACACAGCTATTAGTGAGAGAAAAATAACTCTCACTTTTCATTTCCTAGATAAGACAATTCCTGTTTTTTCCTGATTTGGAAACTTTGTGTCAATACCTTTCTTCACCAATTTCATACACAAACACCTCAGTTCTTTCTTCCCAGCCACCCCTGTCCATAAAACATATCCAACACCTTTTTCCATGGTGGTTTTAGGCTTCTAAACTTCTATTTCTCAAAACTGCTTCTAAACTCCTATTCCCAAAAACTGCTTCTTGAAATGATTACAGAAAAAAACAGTGGAAACAATGGTTCAAAAAGAGATACAACAGGTATTTTATTTACACTGTTGGAACAAAATTATGTATTTGTGTACTATCAGATAGTATTCTTCCCTTTGTTTCCTCTTAGTTTTCAGAACATACATGTTTATGTGTTGCTGTATAGAACCTGAGACCATGAAACTTTCAAGAATCAAAGAATCAGTCAGGGTTGGAAGGGATGACAGGGTCATCTAGTTCCAACTCCTCTACTATGGGCAGGGACACCTCACACTAGGTCAGGCTGTCTAGAGCCTCATCCAGCCTGCCCTTAAACACCTCCAGGGATGAGGCTTCCACCACCTCCCTGGGTGACCCCTACAGGGTTTCACCACATGGTGAACAAGCAGAATGCTTATTTACTAGCATAATACAAACAATACTGATAAAACCAAAACAGTTAGTTTTGTGTAAATGCTGCCTTCACATTCCTGCTCCCAAAATGTGCCATCTCCCAGTGCTAACTTAACCCTTTCACAAACACTTCTATTATTTACCCAAGCTAAGCACATAACATCCAAATACTCCTATTATTTCTATGCTTTCATCACATTATTTTGACTAAAGATAATCTGTTCTAAACAAAAACCCCATTATTGTCTAGATATGAGAAAAGTCAGTTGGCTAAGAAGAAAAAACAGCCAGCAAAAGCCAACCCCAAACCAACCACCTGGTAATTTACTCATTTGTGCAGCTTGCCCAGAAGAGTTTGTAATTCATAAATGAATGAGAAGCTATCAGAGTTCTCTTTTCTAAAGGCTTTTATGTTAATTGAGTTTGCTCTAAACATTTTCATATATCACATCAAGTGTTCGAGGAGGTGCCAAAGCACTTTGTTAGCAAACTTATTTCCCAGATGTGGCTAAGGCAGGGACAGAAGGCTAGAATGTTCTAACATACCTAACAATTCAATTACAGTTATCTTATGGTGCCATCACATATTTTTCTTCAACAATCAAACAACCTCAGCTGGAAACTCCAAGCAATAACATAAATAAAGGACCATCTGGCAAGAATAATTAAGGAAGGCTGGAAATAAAACATTAATTAGTGCAGTAGTTCAAACGACCTTCAAAGGCCTTATTATGAAATTACATCCAAAACAGATAATCATTTATTTCATGTTACAGTTAAATATAACTAAGTATGAATAAATAATAATATCATTTTAGGATGTGATTACACTGTTACTGACTCAAACTGATTTTGAAATTGTCTTATTTTTCTATAACAGTAAAATTAGAATGGAAAACAACCTACATCAGTTTGGAATGGCAGCCTTGGTTTTTCCCCTGTTTCACATCAGTGAGTCAGATGAATCAAGCTTGCCTCAAAATTTACATATTAGAAAGGAATAGAATGGTTTGCCAGGACAATATGCAGGCAACTAATTGCTTTTAAATCATTTACATTTGTTAATTTTGAAAAGCAAAGAATTGAAGTCTAGAATGACTTGCTGCCTGATTTATGAGATCAAATAAAAGCCAAATACTGAGGTTTCTTAAGGTCTCTATTGTACAGTAACACATATTGCTATCACAAACCCAGGGAAGATATCTTCTCATACCTTTCAAAACCTTTGCTACTTGTACTAATGACCTTAAGTTAGCTGCAATTCAGTCAACATAATTCAACATCATCTGCATGTCTCAAATGGTTGCTTTATTCTCAAATAAGCAAGAGGGGAAAAATGATTCCTTAAAAAAAATAATTAGGGTGTGCAGAAGGGAAAACACACCAAACAACTCAGTAATTCCTGTGTTCCTGTATCTTTTTCAAACTGCATTTAAAATGTATGTATGAATTATTAACAAAGTTACATCTGTGTATTTTCTGGGTTTGTTCCTTCACTTGAGTATTATTGGGAAAATATGCTAAGGCAAAGCATTTTAAAGAGGACTATAATTAAAGTACATCAATTATTTTATTTTATTATTCTATAGAATTGCCACCCAGCCCATAAGACCAGAGCCTTCATTATTTGGTGGAGTCACCTTCTTCTTATCCCCAGGCTACAGGACATCAAGCAACTGAATGCACTGTCTTGGACCACAGCCAATAGCATGTCCTTTAGTTACAAGCCAGACAATGACAAAGCTCCTGAAACACTCAGACATCATCTGGATAAGCAGGCACAGGGGACAAAATCTTCCTTAGGGAATGTGAAGACCAGATCCACTTATGAAGACCCATTACTAACAAAAGAACTACAGGAGTCCCCAGTGTCATCCAAGGCACTGGATGAATTTTTGCTGATGCATTATTGGCTTGTGGCTGGTCACAACATCACGGCACAGACAGTAAAAATTCAGTTCTAATGTTGGTAATGAAGGAATGAATTTCAGGTTTGATCTTAAAGTCAATAGCTTAACCCCACAAACCTTATTAGGATCCCAGATATGTTATTGGCATGAGAAGATGTATTTTAGCCTTGAGAAACTGCCACAGGATAAGCTCACACACAAACTCACTACTGCACTGATCATTTAGGAGGTAAATTACTGCTTGAACCTGTTGTTATTCTAAGCAAAAATATTCACTTACTGAAAAACTTGAGCCCACATTGTAGGAATGGGGGAAAAAAATTAAATATAGAGAGAAATAGCTGCCCAAACTACATCAGTGAGAGATCAAAGAGGCAAATGAACAGCTGAAGGGTTACTTTGAGAGAAAGCAGGACATGGACAATATCCAGCTATAGGGAAAAGCACTGAGAGAAAGGAAGAAAGCTTAGCTACTTGGGAAAACAGGGAAGAGAAGGATCTAAATGTGTGAAAGTCATAGGCAGGCACTGCTTACAATTACCTAAGGGACAGAAGGCAGGATTTATCAGGGAACAAAAGAAAGGTCAAATGCCATGGGGCAAACTGTAATAACTCAAAGATTAAAAGGGGGAGGTCTGGGCTCAATATTAGCACAAACTTCGGTCTAGTGAGCTGGGGACAAACTCAGCACGAGACAGGGAATGCAGATACAGAAAGTGGAGCTATTTCTCTCTAGGAGAGTCTACCTAGGAAACAGCTCCACAGAGTTCTCTGACCACCTTCCTGTGCTGGTTGCATTAGTGCATCTCTAGTTAGGATGCTTTAGATGCTATGATTCTGAACGTGACTAGGAGAAGGCAGATGGTCTGACAGTCTGTGCAATGATCTGAATGAGTCCAAGATCAAGCAAAGAATAGTGAACAGGGGAGAGAGAGGTGCTCTGTTGTTCCTAGTTAGGTAGATGGATGCATTGTTTTTTCTTCTGTGGAAAGGCAGAAGAAGAGTTAGGTATATGATACTCAGGCTTAAAGACAAATACTTATTTTCCAACAAGAAGCTGAAGCTATATTAAAAGCCCCACATAAGATGGGCCAACATAACCATACATGCTTTCTCATCATTCTCATTGTCCTTAGTCCTTTCCCTGCGCCAGGGGAAGTTTAGGCTGGAGGTGAGGAGAAAGTTCTTCACCGAGAGAGTCATTCCCCACTGGAATGGGCTGCCCAGGGAGGTGGTGGAGTCACCGTTCCTGGAGGTGTTCAAGGCACACTTGGACGTGGCACTTGGTGCCATGGTCTAGTCTTGAGGTCTGTGGTAATGGGTTGGACTTGATGATCTTTGAGGTCTCTTCCAACCTTGCTATACTGTGATACTGTGATATTTCTGACCTGATAAAATCTGCTCTAAGGAAGTCTGACCCACTGAAAGATGTTGCATAAAGCAATGAGCGATCATGCTGCAGTCTTGTGGGGTAGAGTCTCAAAGAACTTGCAAAAGAAGTCCACATTCAAACAGTCTCAATTCAGATAGCCTCAGGCAACAGGAACACAAAAAGTGCCTTCATAATCTCACTCTTACCCACCTGAAGCAAGAGCATGGCATCTAACTGAGACTGGAAATCCATCAGATGTTCTGCATGGCTCTGGCTATTTGCACTGCCCTACTGCTCTGCAGGAAGAAGAGACCCCCAAAATTGAACTGTAAGGTGATATTAAGGCAGTATTTAGAGAGGCACAGGGCATGCTTTTGGTGAATGGTCTTACTTCCATTGTCAATTTTATGAGGCTTTATGAAATATGTAATAGCTTTTGTATAGAATGTATTTGTGAGGAGATGAAAAAAGCTGTTTCTGATTTCCAGTGAGTCTTTTTGGAAGACGTTTTGGTACTTTTGTGGCCTTTCTAGTGAAAGAACTAGAGAGATCCTTTTTTATGGAAGAAATCTGTAAAGGGCAACATGCAGGCTCCACCTGAAGCTTCTTAATTTTTCAGAGAGATTTGCCTAAGGCAGGAAAAAGAGCATATATAATTTTTGTAGAAGGGATAGCTTAACAAGACTGGTTTTTTGGTTTTTTTTAAACATGTGAAATAAGCACTTGCAAAGCAAAAGACTACTTTTAGAACCTCTATAGCCTAAACAAAATAAACAGCTTGAGTAGCCATCATTAGCAGGTATAACAGCTCCACAGGAGAAACAGCTTGAAACGTGGAGAGGCATGCTTTCCAACTAAAGCTAAGGAAATGCAGGAAAATAAAAGAGATTTTGTATGAAAAAAACATTAAAAAGAATTTTTACTAATAGTAATTTATTTTGGCTTAGGAACGAGAGGTTATTATCAGAAGGACACCTTTGGCCACACATAAAGACAACAGTGGAAGCTAATGGTAAGATTTCAGCAAGAGGGAACTCTCTAGATTTCTTTTTCTATCTTCTAGTCTCCAGAGCCACCATTCTGGAGTTCAGTTTATAGCCTCTTCCTGCTCAAAGTCAACAACTTTTGGATTTCTGTGATTATGAGTGTGAACTACAGGGAAAGCAGCAACATCAAACTGTTTGGGTGTCCCCCCCCCCCCCGTAATATAAATTACTGACAACCCTGTTACACATTTATCTTTATTACACAACTACAAAACCAGAAATTTAAAAATCTTCCTATTGATATAAAAATAAAAAAAATCTAATAACCCTATGGTTCTATTGGTGTTTTGTTGCTTATAACACAATCCAAAGTTATTAAATTCTGAGCCGTGTGAAATATTCGGAACAAATGTTTGTATGTTTAGTTATGCCTGGGAAAAGCCAAGAGAAACACATACAAAGCCACAGTACTCTGCAAGCAAAATCAAACCAAACTATAGTATGGTAATCACTGTGGGTAGAATTCTGACCTAAGTTCACCATGAACAGGAATTACATTGGCACAGATCAGGTTCTAGAGGAAAACTTTCACTCGCTGATCACTCAAGTCTACTCTGTTCTTGGGAGAAGGAACATGTTCTGGAGCCCCCAGC